>MU869599.1:17494-33938 GCA_036418205.1 Ostertagia ostertagi | reverse complement strand
TGATTTTGTTCTTTTTCCTTTACCTTTTTTATTGCAAGTGAACTTCGCGTTCCCGCCTTCATTGAAGCGCTGTTACCCCAATAACTAGATCCCAGATCAGTGAAATAAGTTCAAATGTGATCAAGGGACAAGTAGCGCTGCTCTACATGCTGACCGGCTGATCAAATCACGAATTGAATCTCGTCCAAACCAATCGAATCTCATAGTTAGTCATCCCCGTCCTCTTCTACTAAAATAAAACCACTGATTTGGAAAGAGGGTAATCCCGCAAGCTACTGCATAACCCCATTCACATCGCCACCATAAAGAATCGAAGCAGAATGCGTGGCACTTCCCAGGAAGACAAACCGATCTACAGCCTTATCTATGGTAGCATTGCATTTTGACCAATCATAATTTCACTTCATTTTTGAGCCATTGCCATTACAGAAACCGCATCTCACTAATTATTCAGCCTAACGGCTTCGCATAATCGCATCCTCTGCATTTACATAGAAGAAATTGAAGGATAGAACAAAGGGCGTTATTTTTGTGGCAATAAAGGTGGAATGTTGAAGCCCAATTTCTAATTTAACTTTCTTACGGAGAGTTCTAAAGACAGATATACAAGCAGTTGAAGGGGGTCAAAGGTACCATTCAAAATGAGGTCTTCAGTGTTATATGAGAATTTTTTAAAATTTTCTCTTGAATTAATTACCGAATTCTTGAGTTGTTAAGTGAGTGAGCGCATGAAAACTCAAGAGATTATAAGGCCTAGTATGAAACCAAGTAGTTTTCAAACAAAAACAGATGAGCAATTCAATAATGAGCGGATCAATCATGCTACCCAGAGGACGACTCCACCATTTGGCTCTCAGACCGCAATTAGATTGCAGTAGTGTTTAAATTACCTCTTTCGGCGGCTTTGGAGGAGCTTTCTCTACTTCCTTCTTATCTTTGCCATTCTCCACGTCTTTCGATTTTGGTGCCTGCACCGCAGTTTGCTTATCCTTATCCAATGCTTCCAATTCCTCACGTGCCTTAACATCGACTCGCATAATCAAGTGTGTTACTTTAGAGTAAATTAAGAGAATAGGTCAGCTAACGAGAGGGAATTACTGAAAAAGACCAGCATACTTGTTGCATAATCCTCATCTTCTTAGCACCCATCCTCTTCTCTTTCCATTCCTTCTGGCTTTGCCTGCAACACCAATCTAACACAACAGAAACATTGGTGACGTTAACGCGGGTCACACATTTAATAAACTGATACGTCAAAAGCGAAATCGATGACAGTAAAGAATATCCTACTTGAGTTTCTTGAAATCGTGTACTTCAGTTTTCGGCTTTTTGGCGACGGGTTCATCACCTGGTAGCCTTGCACAAACGATGTCCGGCTGATTAGTCTTAGTTAACCTGAAATCAAACACATGATGATGACGAAATTATGAAATGTCTAAAGGGTTGTGTTATACACTAGATGTTGATCCAACTTGATTAAAATTTACCGAATTCATTTAAAGCCTATTAGCCATTCTCAAAATGAGCCCAAGTTCGCATGGTTAGCTATCCTCACAAGCGCCCCCGAGCCAGCCCTAGGGTTCGTATTTAGATCAAAGAGGTGTTTCTACGCCCGCCCTAGTAGGGCTGCGGCCTCGCAGTAGGATTATCTTTGGCAATGCTCTTTGCTATTTTCAAATCTGTACACAAGTCCACTGATCAACCTAGTGTGTGACGCAGAGTTTAAAAAATACTCAACGAAGATGAGCGCAGATAAGTTTTGAAAAATAACTCACACGAAATCTTCTGAACTGCGCCCCCTCTTCTGCCGGTTTTGTGTTCCTTACAGGGGATTAGAGTCAGTTATTAAACCCTAATTAATTTGGTGCGACGCCGAACTGGATGGGTGCGTACTGGCGCACTGCTGCCCCTCTAGCGTCTTTGATAGTATTTATATGAATATACTCTGTGACAAACAACCACGCGCATCAGAGCGTATGGAAAAATAAATAAATAAATAAATGATAATATTTAATGGACAATATGCGAGTTCCGCAGCACACTGCTGAAAGCGTCTCTGAACGATGCACCACCACTGCTTCGACATACTTTTCAGAAACAACAGGGGTGACCATCTGTATGTTATTTATACGTATGTTTGGAAATTCGAAATGACCTAAAGACCTTCGCACTTGTAAAGACCCGTCATACGCCAACGGATCCATTTCAAAACGGCGGGAAGGGCATCGGGTACAACACTTACAGCCGCCTCCAAAAATCTTTTTTTTGTATGGAGCAGATGTACGTGGTGGAAAAAACGGCCTTATTGTGCATGTGAAGTAACATCTCTGTGCGAAAAAAATTGAGAAAACTGCGCCACAAAATAACCTGGAAATCACCTCGAGGAAGTCTGGAAAGGAGGTACTCAGTTTGAAATTTCTCTACTAAATATGCGCGAGCAAAAGTGCACGTATCCTTCCAATCTTAAGCCAAAAAAAATAATCGAGGCTGATAAGTCTCTACGGGTGCGCCATGCACACAACCTCCGTTTGGAACCGTAAAAATATTTGGAAGTGCTCTAATTGTGAGACTATGAACAAAATTGCGTAAACAGCTCAATATTAGGTATGGGTGAAAATCCAGTTGGGGGGGGCCACTCATATATCTTATCTACATATCTTATCAAAGTGACTATCTAATCAGAGCGAAGTTGCGGAAAGGCCCTCATATCTTATCAACATTCAGAGCACAGGCTCTGTGTGTGCGATTAGATAGGATACCACTCGCACTAATTCGGCCAACCAGTCGTCAAATTCCTCCTTTGACTTCGCCTTCAGCTCAGGCCACGTGGTGAACATCGTGAAAGTGCGAAGTGTCAGCAGGGCAGCAGCCATTTCCGCTATAGAATGGTAGGCAAGGGTAACAGTCAAATGAATGTGTGACGTAGCAATCGTAGGACACCGTCTCAGTACGCTGATTACGTTTGATAAGATATGAGTGCCTTCCCCTATGCTGTGATTAGATATGAGGGCCTTTCCGCAACTCCGCTCTGATTAGATAGTCACTTTGATAAGATATGTAGATAAGATATATGAGTGGCCCCCCCCAACTGGAGTTTCACCGGTAGTGGAGTATAGTAGTGCTGAATACCTAGTAAAGTAACGAAGATCAAACTAATTAGTGTGGGCTATAAACCTCACCAGCTGTAAATGATGCCGGCGTCTCTGATAATTATTATCTCTCTTCCTTTCAGCTAGTTCTTCTAGGCATAAGGTAATTGAATATCAACGATCTTACTTAGCCCACGATTCGAAGCTTAGTGCCTCTCCGCCAAGCATGATATTGCCTTGTTCATCTTCTTCCACTTCTAATTCGCCTTCTTCCGTTATCATTCTGCAAAAGAAAATGTTGAAAAGGAGTAGCAGGAAATTAAATATGAAAGAGAAAAAGTTTACTTTTGACGTTGAGCTTCCAATAATGCACCTACTCCCATCATCACACGGCCAGCACGTGATTCTGCCGAGTTCCTCCTAAACATCCATTAAAAGGAAGAGTTCGAAAAATGAACAGAGATAACTCGCTTATGTTTATGTTTATGTTTATGTTTATGTTTATTACGCCTGCGAAAGGCAAACGTGAGAAAGTAACAACAACGTGATGTGAACTGTCAAGACAAAAACTTGCACACAACCAAACAAAAATAATATAAATCATGAATTAGCTGTTAATCAGTCTCTGAGAACATTAGGATCTGTCTTTGCTCAGCAGCAATTTAACAACATGGCGTTTGAAGTGCGCCAGCGAAAGTGATGGGTACCTTCTTCGCTAACTTCATATAGTCACTACCAGCCCTAAAGGCAAAGTTTCTTGCCCTTAAATTAGTTTTAGGGCGCTTCAACGATATCTTCATGGATCCTCCCCTAGTTCTCGAAGATGTCAGCTTGAATACATCGGAGGAGCCGTAACCGGACGCGTCCTGTACCAGTTTATGAACCAAACAGAGGTCGAAAACTCTACGCCTCACTTCTAAAGATGTCAGTCCCAGATACTGATTCCTAATAGCTGCTTTGGTATTTTGGAGTACAAAAAACCACCAATTCGAATAAGCAGTTTACGAGTAAAGTTATTTGAACCTTCTCAAGCGCATATACATGCTTCCTCCTTGTGGTGTTGAATACCGTAGTGCTGGACTCAACCAGGGGGCGCACATATGACTTGTAAGCACGCAACAAAACATCTTTGTTTGCTAGGGATAAGCCTTTGAAAATTTGGAAAGTTCGTAAATTTGCCATTCTGACCCTCATTTTAATGTGTTCCGTGAAGTCCAGCTTATTGTTATAATGGAAACCGAGATCTCTGACAGATTCTACAGCAGAGAGAGGCACGCCATCTACAGTGTACGATCGCATCGACGGTGAAGTTCCAGACATTAGTTGCATGAACACTGTTTTGTGTGGCGCAATTGGGAGTTGCCACTGCTTGGACCAGTTCACTGTTAGATCAATCGCTTTCTGGAGTGTTTGGGAATCCACCGCTGCTGAAATTTGGTCTATAGATCTTCATATCGTCTGCATATACCTTCGCTGTAACACCTGCTTCATGAAGCATGTCGGGAGTTCGGCCGTATAAATATTAAAAAGCACTGGTGACAGCACACCGCCTTGGGGCACACCACTGAGCACCCGCTTAACATTTGAGAAAGACTGGTCAAGTTTACTGGAACGTTCTACAACTGAGATATTCTGAGATATTCTTACCCTCTTAATCGTTTCCTACTAGGCGCCACCGGGACATACTCAGCAGCCTTCATCTGGACCAATGTTGGTCGATCGACGAATGCGTCTCTTCTCACTTCCTGTTTCCAGCCTCTTTAAAGAATGAATGGGTGCCAATAGTTGAGTAGTTGCAAGAAATATCAGAAATCGGCAGAAAACGAAACGAACTACTAACTTTATCAAGTCTTGAAGATGCTCCCTCATCCAAGCACTTTGTGCCTCGGTGAGATGTCGTTGTAGAGTGTGCAACATTGCCGGTCGCAGCACACTGTCTGGCAGTCCTCCGATTTGAGCTGACACCGCGTCGCACATCGTATACAGCTCCATGACGTCCGTGATTTCAGCCCAGTTAACACGCTGATCCGTGACGTACTGAACGAGTGGTTTATTCTCAGATGTATCATAAAAGACCAACTGTGGTTTTAACAACTCGTCTGAATCCATGAGAAATCATCATTTCACCAATTTTGTTCCAGGCGATCCTTTCCATACAAACTAATGGACGAAATGGTTGCAGGGAAATCAAGCATCAGAGAGTTCGTGTGTGCAAAACATACACAAAGTAAACGGGATTTTGCCAGTCGGCGGAAGGGGCACCGAACAGCTAACAGACCAAGAATGGGTTGCTGCAAGGAGCAGATTGCAGAACGAGAGGAAGGAAAAAAATTATCACCTAGTGCTGGGAATCTTATGGTTACAGACTAGGAAAGTGGCAGAAGCGAGCAATGTCTAAGGTGTCTGAGCATGCCTGAAATAAGTGGAACCATCATAGGCAAAGGTTGGTAGCAGTACAGGCAACTGCAAGTTGCTGCAAAAATTAACAACTCTGTTCTGACACGTCCTAAACCCCAGAGACCAGAGAACGTATGAAGGCCAGCAAAGAAAGGAGAGGCGAATACATAGTTACTGTGAGCGGGCGGGCATCAAATTAGAAGAGCAAACTTGAAGTCAGATCACCCTGCTCCCATCTTTGAAGCCAAACCGTGTAACGTGTGCGTTGAGTGATGGAGCTGAGATGCTGCATCTCATGTATAGTGAATTCCGCGCGCAAAAGAAAAACAGAAAACAAAGCAAGACTAAAAGATTACCTTTATAAACATGTCCGTCACGTCATCTTCGTCTAGTACCGGTGCTAGTTTGGCATCAGCTGGTGCAGAAGCTGTAGGCTGAGCAGTCGTATTCGGAGGTTCTTTAGCGGGTGGAGGCTCAATTTCTGGTGGTACGAAAGGAATAGGCTTTTGCTCCTCTTCAACAAACTTGGCGTATTCGACAGGCGTTAAAATCCTGAAGCAGTCCGCGTGAACTGTGCAATCACAAATGCTTCAACCTATTATTTCTACTGTCATACCTCAGTACGCTTTGCTGTTGTCCATCGTCAAGTTCAAAACCATCTTCCGACCTGGCTGCTTCAACCTGCTCCTCCGTATGCATAACAACCTGAATACTACGATAAGAGCGAGCGAAAACATTTGGTTAAGCTTCAAACTAGAACCTCAGCTTGCTTATGTTGGTTTCGGAGCGGGAGAAAGGTGATCTTCTCAATATGGTCTGCTTCTAAACCAACGACACCTCGTTCAAAACTTGTCAGTCAATTTTAGGGATGTTAATTATGTACCTTGCAAAAATCCATGAAAAGTAAACCAAGAAAAACTCACCAAATATGCTATTCAGCAAGTTTTGTTCCGCGGAAATGGGCAAGTCAAGAGCGTATATGGTTCGCTTTTGAGCCTCTTCATCTACCGGAATCTTGAAAAACGGTCGGGAGCGACAAGCAGCAGGGGCAACTGAAGAAGCGATTAGTCCACTTATTGATAGTTAAATCATTTCTGCAATAAGTGAACAAACTTACAAAAAGCTGGACATGCCTCAACCTTGACAGCTTGACCGTCCACCCGCATTTTTTGTGCTTGTGTGAAAGATTCTCTTGCAGAACTAATCGATTCAAAAGTGAAAGATATTGAGCCAGGTTTTGGACCCTGAATTTCGGTACGATGATGCAATGAGCGTAACTGTAGTAGGAATATTCACCAGTAAACTGCTAATTCATATTGCGTGTACCTTTTGTTTTGTTGCACGTCCAAATCGAATATTGAAAGAGTCACAACGGGCAAGCATGTTTATAATCTGAAAAATTCCTTCTTGGATTATAAGCTTAGATGTTAGCCAATAAGCATTTAGTAATTAGAACCTCGGAGTGTGTCCTCCATCCTCCTGGATGTCTCAGTCCCGTGACAGTAAATGTTCTATTATCTGATTCGGGTTCTTCGGCGGGTTGTGACGAGGCAGACTTATTTTTGTCTACTTCCACTTCAGCTGCTGTTGCCGATCCCACAGATGAGCCCTCAGCCACAGCTTCTGAGCCCGAATCAACGGTACTGCTTTCGGTAACAGTCCCATTTACAAGAGGTGTAGCAGCTGATTCCTATAATTTGTAACTGCCATAAAGTTCATGAACGTTGCCCTGAATGTCACAATTTCCACCTCATTTAAAATAGTTGGCAAAACGCCATGACTTCAATTTGTAGTTAGCAGATTTGATTAACAAAGGTTACTTTGAGCTAAGCGATGTTCATAATTTTGTATTGAACTTTATTCTGTTTTTTTGGAAAAGATTTTAATCCAACCATACTGAAGCAAATTTAAAACATCACATTTGGAACCTTCCAGAGATCTTGCAATTTTCTTTTGTTCAAGTGTCACTCCGTTTCATTACTGAAAGTTTGTGGCCTTTACCTGCAACAGTGCGAATCTAAGTGCTTCACATTGATGCAACTGCCACACTTGTGACAATTTTAAACTAATTAGCAGCTTTCACGACCGGATAATTTCATGCTCTCATTTTCGCCGAACGAGTTGCACATAAATATCTCCAGGTGACAACCCAGAATCAATTTATGTTGTAAGTGTACCGGTCTCATTTATTCAGAATATTGCCCTAAATACTCGCTATTCAGAATAATCTTCTCAACAGAACGACTTAGATTTTTTTCTTTGTCTATAGTTCTTGTGGAACCTTGTGTGTTATGTGTGCTCCCCCAGTTTTTTTTATACTGTTGGTTTCCTCCTTTTGTTACTGGGCTTGGTATTATCACTTTCTTTACAGAAAATACTCTCTACCCATGCACTTTTTTCATCGTTTAGCCTAACCTAACCAACGATACTCCTCACATTTACGACACGATTCTCCAACTCATAACTACCACAAGTCGGCCACTGTTTTATTGAACGTAAGATTACACTCTCATGACAACTATTCGTTTCGCAGAATCAGTTTTATTCGATATTTGGCGCCGAATATTACGGTTTCATAGACATCAAGCACATCACTATGTGTCCTTCATTTTGCTCGAGTCATAGCTCTCTAGCCGCCGCGTAAATAAATGAGTCGTATATTCTCTTGGACTAAGAAAATTCATCTAATATTTCAAGTGTTTGGAAACAAGCCAGGATTGGACCTCTTGTTATCGAACTCAGCGGGTATTATTTCGAGAATGAAATTAAAAGTAATAGGGAAAGAGTTCCGAATTTCTTTCTCGATACGAGATTTATTAGCACAAACTTAGAACGAGTACACATTAATATTTGTTTTGTGGGGTACCGACCCTTTCTGGTAACTAGATTCTCACTACATCGCACACACCAAGCACGTATAGTAGTCGTATAGGAACCAAGGGCGCGAAGGACTCCTTCATCTAAGAGGATTAGAGGAAGCTTCACAGAATAATCAGTATGTAGACTAGCCAACTCTCTAAGAAACAATATTAGATCATTTTACTTGATAATTTCATGAGCTTCGGGACGATTCATCCCGCTTCTAATTTGATTATAGCTAATTCCGAACAAAGGAATAGACGACTTAAGACAATAGAGCAACTAGGTAGACCTAAACCCTCTAGAAAAAACCGTTCAGCAATAACGATTATTCTTGGAAGATTCACAAAAATGAAACGGAAAAGCGCTGAGTCCCCAGGTTCTCCAATTTTCTGACGTCCAGCCAAAGGTTTCTCTACAATTTATTCACCTTCTTTCGATGTTACACTCACCTCTCTTTAATTTAATCAAAGTACCCAATGATTGCTTTCCTCAGGCGTGCCGATATCTTGGCCGCTATATACAAGCAATAATCTGTTGGCGATCGCTATTTAACTGTGATATGCTCTTGAGAAATTTCCCGTGCAAATGGAGACCTTAATTAACGCTCATAATGCTCCGCGTCCTTATTGCCCACATATATCCGACCCTGGAAATGAATTGAAGAAGATCTTAGAAGCTGAAGAATTACGAAAGAATCAGACCGGCTATATTCATAATATCATTTCTCAAATGAAAACCAGAAAATCAAGAAAATCAGATAACCGTACTCCTCTATGAGAATAAGGACCGGGCGTAATCCACACAATAAATCGATTCTAATCAGAAAACGGGTTGAAAAACTTTAGATAAACAGGTGTGTTTGTGCTCTTTCACGCAATTTCTTACTTGAGCAGGCGATAAGCGTGCATGAGCACCCGATCCGTAATAAGGTAACGGTTATATACACAGTGCGTTTCCGTAACTACTAAAAGGTCATCCTCTAAAATTGTTGTATGTCCGAGACCACAAAGATGAAAAAACGACTTAGGAATTTAATCCTAATCTATCACAACTCCGACATCCACATCCCATACGTCAATAAACGTACGCTTATCGCCGCTTCTCATAATTATTCCAAACCGTCACCAAGGGCCCCACCCTAGAAAAATGACAAGTCAAGAATGAAGATTCCATATGGCGCTATTATAGGTCAAGAAAGTATCTCGTACGATTGTGTAGGTATTAATTTCAATGTCAGAATATATTAATGAAATACTGCACTATATATAGATTCTCGGATTTCGGATTGCAACGCGCATATTCGGAACCTCTCCTGTGTGGGATTGCGGAGATATTGAGCAATTACCGATAACCTTGTGCCACAAGAGCCCATATGCGGCAGAAGCAAAAGAATTTGCGCAACGTTCAGGCATTATAATTAACGATCTTTCTTTTTCACTTACATGTCGAAGTATAATGCTTTGTATTCTACATCCTTATGGCGCAGAATCCGATCTGTTTTCCGTATCCCTACTGCTCGAAAAATAAGATGGGCTAAGATGGCAGTAGCTTCGGCACTTCAGCTAATAGTCTCTCTCGGGAGGGTCGAGCGATCATTCTAGGAAATAATACAGACTCGCCGGTACGGCAGCTAGGACTGGGTAAAAGTTCTCATTGGGCAAAGCTCTTTGCGAACCCACTCTAGTTCCTCAGAAATAGTAGATGTAACAGCACTCATTTAGATTCTCCATTCCTATGCTACGTTATTGAACAAAGGGACTGCAGAGAAATCTCGATGATGGGGCGTAAAGATTTGAACTAGTACAAGGCGCTATCAACAGCGCTTTTTAACGATGATTTGCAGTTCTGCATATTTTTTCGGCTGCATTGCAGAAATTCAAGATTTACTCTGAAGCGCGCAATGGGGAGATTGATTACCACTCTGGACTCAGGTCTTGCATTCGCATCTTTCGTATATAGTATCAATGGTTCTCCCTATCTTAGGTTCAACATAGATTTGACCACCACAAATCTATTCCTCTCTCGTACTTCATACACTCTAAGTTTAATTTGTTATATATGTCGTGTGTTGCGTTTTTTAATACACGTTGTATATGGTCTGTGTTTTCCCCATCATCTAAATTAGTGCGTTCTTTAGCCTAGGTTTCGATTTAACGATGGTTATACTTCCTATATAGTGAATAGCTGCTCTCAGAAGGCATTCCAAATTTTGTAGATGCAATAATGATCATGGACTAAACTATGCTCTGATATCCTGGAGGTTCGTCGCATAACTGGCATAATTGAAGATATCTTTTAGTCTCAAGAATTAAATCTCTTGGAATGATCAAATTCATCTAGAGAAAACTACCAAGATTCGCACTGTGGTAAGGTAGTTTGTATCGCACAAATAACGCACTTCTTCAGCTTAGAATAGGATTCAAATTCTACTTTAAAGATGAAATGTTACTCGTGAGAACACTACGTAACATTGTTGACTATGCAACTTATAGAGATAATTACATCGGCTGGTATAGCGACAAGCCAACAATCTCGCTAGTAGGACTTCTGATCGAGAGGAGAAATTCCTTGAACTCAGAAACTACAACAATACTATGTCATTAGAAGATTTAGGAAGGACGTTCTAAAGGTGGCAGAATATTCGAATTCTTCCACTTCAAGCGGAATATCTATGAATTACTTTCTATTAGAGAAGGATAGTATAGTCAACAGATTTTTAAATTATGAGTGGTGGGAATTTCTATTATCACAATTAATTGTCAAGTGCTTCTTAAGAATTATTTCAACGCAAGCTGGTTTAATGTGTTAAGCTATTTGTGATTCAGTTCATTGAATAGATGACGAAAAGGCTTAGGCTCCATTTCTTATTGCGTAATTTTTTGAAGATCAGCGTACTTTCATGAAATATAATGCATGCAGAAACTCACTGCTAGCCATCTTCTTACAGACGTGATATGCACTCTTCATCTATTAATGGTAATGTAATCATATGTCTGCTATCAATTAAATTTTCTTGACGAAGTTCGTCGTATTTACATGTCAATTTAATCACACATCTCGCGGTTAATCAGATAACAAAATTCTAAACTGTCCCTTTATTGAGAGCTTTTGAAGCACAGCTTTACAAGCTAGAAACAATCCCACAAGATATTGGAGAGGGATATAGATGGAAAATGTCAACAATGCGAACATGGGAAAAATTAAAGTAACACAAAACATGCAATGAAAGATTAAATGTGGTAACCAAAACAAAACAATAGAAGAAAGAGCTCAACCCATAGCGACACGTTTCGTATCTAGAAAAACCGGTATGTTTGCACTCTAATGCGATGACACACAGCTAAATATTAGGACGCCAATGAAGCAAACGTGAATTCAACATCAAACGTGGTGGTCTTGCAGCTTTGTGCCGTAGTGAGTCCAAATGTTTGATGTAGACGTGTACCCACAACTCGTAGTCATCCGGCGCTTCCGACATCACCTTGGGATCACATAGTTGCAGCCAATGGAGAGTGTCCACGACATCCTCAGCTTGCATTCCTTAAACTCGATATTCATCCTCACTACTCAAAAGGCATAACTTCTCAACTTACCAAGACTTTTCGCCAACTCAGAAACACGTATCCACGCGGTATCCATGAGCCCAGAAAGGTAATCAACAATGATATATGCCCAGTAGTGATGGAAACTCGCTGCGCCAAGATCGGATAATGGCTTTTCGGGCGAGCCTTGAATACCTTCACGACGAGAAAGTTCGTAACCTGGAAAAGATGGGAAAAGGAAATAGACTGTAGAAAAAGTAGTGTGGGGAAAAGTATACTATTAGAAAAGCATTCTGGCAAAATGTCGCTATTTACAGGAAACTATTCAGTTTTAGAGTCAGTCAATGTATGCAGGAAAACAAAAGTGTCGTCACATTGAACAAAAAAATGAAAATATTTCAAAAACTGATAGGAAAATAAAAAATGGTGAAGAAATGAGGAGCACATAGCATTGTTAGACACTTATCACTAACTCTAAAAAAAATAATAGTTTGCTACTGACTTAGCTGAATCAGAAAGCTTCCGAAGCCTTGTCGTTTGAAAAGCCGGAAAAACGAGAATACAACTCAGATTGTGACCATCAGGCGACGTTCGTTCCTTGGAGAAATAACCAACTGGTCTTGGCCCACCTTAATCCAATACAATGAAAAAATAACCGAATATATACGAATTAGAAAGGGAAGACGTCAAATAGCTGCAAAATAAACGTCAAAAGTTATCTAATAAAATGAATGAACGAGGGGTACCGTCATTCTTAATGTTGCAGTTCGATTGTGGAGTAAATATGTATCTATCGTGCAATCCTGCTATCGCATGATCGATTCACACTACCCCATTGCCGAACGCGCAATATTCATGCCAGGCAGTACGGAAGCAGGGTCAACCCTATCGTTGTTACTCTTTGGAAATTTTTTACGACCCCCCCCCTTCAGGGGTGATTTGATACGACCCCCCTTTTATGTGACACTTGTGTAGAGACAGTGTTTACCATCAATATTTATTTCTACGTAAGTCATTAAAGATGAAACTTTAGCAAAATCCACGACAGAATTCATCGCTGCTTGCAAACACGAAAAAATGAGATGCATTCAAAGATATCCGTGTACTCCAAAGGGTTACCAAACTAGGAGATGAAATAAACTGAACCAGTGACCGAATATTGACAACATTACCTGATAAAAACTTATGAGAAGTCAGAAAAAATTATCGCTCCAATTGAAATACTGAAATCCTTCACGTTCTTCAATTGCAACACAATTTTTACACCCCTCTTTCTAAGGCTATAACTTCCTTCATATTCGAGCTTCTGCGCCGAAGTGATTTGATTTGGAAAATTCAAATTATTCTCTCTCCAACCATGGGTAAAAATTCTTCGAAAGTTAATTTAATAAAAATTTAGTACGTTGTTACTTTTTTCTGTGCAAAGCGACTTTTTGACCTTCAAATGATCATAACTTCTTCAAAGTCATTCATTTGGGAAGCTGAACACGTATAATAAACTACAGGATTCAAGCTTTCTAAGGAGCACCCAAGCGTTCCTGAAAGATCAGTAGTTCAAAAATTAGTCCCGTTGTTACTTTTTTGGGGGTTTGCGTTACTATTTTTTTGGAACCGCGACTTTTTGACCTTCAAACGATCATAACTTCCTTCAAAGTCATTCATTTGGGAAGCTGAACACGGTATAATAAACTACAGGTTTCAAGCTTTCTAACGAGCACCCAAGCGTTCCTGAAAGATCAGCAGTTCAAAAATTAGTCCCGTTGTTACTTTTTATTTTGAGGGGTATTCTTCAAGCCATTTTCTCGAAAACGCGAGTTTTCTTAGGTTTCACTGCCCGTAACTTCTTGGAAGACCAATTTTATGTTTAATTAGGATGTGCTAGAAAGCTCCGAGCATGCGCTTGCACTACATCCCTTGCCTTGGTGCGCGCCACGCCTCGGGCGCCCTTCTAATTCGCTGATTCATTTGAAAGCTCATTTAGAGGGAATCGTGGTTTATAGATGCTGTATCAGTCATCTTACGAAAACGTAACGTGCTGGCTATTATCCGATATTACCAAGAATCCCACTGTCGGCCACCGAGAGGGTACGACCCCCCTCCCTCCAAGCTCAACTGAGTACGACCCCCCGTTGTTACTCGTAACAACGTAGGGTTGACCCTGGTGGAAGGTATGACCGCGCCCTGGAAGAGAGCCCACGGTTACATTCCTAATGTGTTAAAAAAATGCTAGTCATGCTAGTCACTCCATCAACGGTCGAAGAAACCCTGGCGAAATTCGGGAGGTGGGCGAGATACCGAGGATTTGGTTTGCTCATGGTCCTAGTGCTGGAGTGGTTACATTAAGGGGTAGGTCCTGGAAACGTTCAACAACCGCTGGTCTGATTGTAAAGTTGTTGAAGAAGTTTCCCCGGAACAAGTTGAGGATCTTTGGGTACCTCAAGGGGAGAGAGTTAAGGAAACCCCACAGGCTTTCTGAAGAAACGAATTGGAACAATGTTGGCGTTCGCTCGAGGAAAGCGACAAATAATGATACGATACAAGTGAAATGAGAAATAAAAACTTGTGATAAATCACCAAGAAAAAGACTATTACTTGTCAACGCACCCGAGTCTCTGAGCTGGCAAACCACGTAGAATAAAAAAGTGGTGACGTCAAAATAAATTGTTTTATGATCCATGAATAACTTTGCAAACAAACACAAACACTGGCAAAATAACTGAAAAAGAACTAGTTTACAGGATCAAAGCACTTCAATTTGGTTTGCTACACATCATACCTTTTCCTTTTCCCCATCGACTTCATATACGGCAATTTTTTCGGCAGAATCCACATAAATTTCTCTTCCAGGAGGATGTTTCGCATTGCAAGTACTCTGAAAAGCTTGGGCTGGTCAGTCAACCATCTATTAGACTGATAGTAAGGGTAACAGTAATAACACCTTAATGTTAAACTTAGAAGATTTAGAAATGATCAAAACACGTCGTGACACTTTGTTGGTCTGAAGGGGAGGGAAGGAGGGTGGGGGTAAATTCTGGCTCCCCCACTTTCTTCACGATTTGGGGCGCGGCCGCGGCGAGCGCGGACGAGTCGATAGTGCCCGCGAACTGTGGTGGTGATGCGTTTTCAAATTTACCCACACAGTTCGCGGGCACTATCGACTCGGCCGCGCTCGCCGCGGCCGCGCCCCAAATCGTGAAGAAAGTGGGAGAGCCGTGAATTTTCAGTGGTTCTACTAAATAAATGTGGACCTTCCAATAGCAATGTATTGTATTTGGCAAAACCAGATGAGTCGAAAAACTGACCAAGTGCATTTTGAAGGCTCTCTCCTGTCGCATATAAAGGAAGCATTTGTCACATATAAACAGGTATCTTTCCTTCCCATATTCATCAGGATACGGTGAAACATACCTGAACGAAAAATCATACAGGCAGCCACATGCAAACACGTGCAAGCACGATGAGCCTTCATATTGTACAAATACATTTTATTTGTTTAACTATACATGATGTCGACAACAGCGTTTAACGTATAACGTTACGGCTATTTCTACCTTCGTCGAAGCCAGGAAGGATGGAAACCGGCTCATGCTTATGTGAAGCGAAAATCGTACAACTCTACAAGAACTTCGAAAACATTCGAAAGCAAAAGGACATTTTATAAGGTTGCTCCTATGGGCTCAATTTGTGGATCCAAAAAGTATGGTACCCTCCTTTTCCAAGGAAACGAGAAGAGCGTCGGGTGCAGACCATACACCACAAGTGACGACGGCCTCCACAAAATGTAAATGTTTTCTGCCAATGAAATGATTAGCCTGTTGCAGTTGTATTCTATCAGTTGTCACTAATTACAACTATCATTTACCAAAAATCAGCTATCACTATGAACCACTACTAACCAGATTTACTTGGAGGCCGTCGTCACTTGTGGTGTATGGTCTGCACCCGACGGTTCTTTTTTTTTGAAATGGAGGGTACTTCATCTGTCTGTATGCTTCGTATTGAATGAGCTGGACTCGAAGGCCTCAAAGGGTTGTGAAATATTTCGTCAGGTAGACGAAGAGTCGGTTTTCCTTCTTTCAAACTATAATACGAGGGGTGTGGTTCACTAGGACAGAAAGCGACTTTTTCGCGTTTCGCAGCGCGAAACATTTTTCGCTGCGGGAACCTCAGGTCCACGATGATCAGCGGTGGACCTGAGGTTCCCGCAGCGAAAAATGTTTCGCGCTGCGAAACGCGAAAAAGTCGCTTTCTGTCCTAGTGGACCACTCCCTAATATAAATTTGCCGGAACGTAGCCCTTCATCCCCGTCATCAACTTCATGCGTAGTTCGTAAACCGAATGAAACAGCGCAATTCTCCAATGATACTCACCAAGTATCCATTTCAAATTCACCATAGCGTACAACTTCAATATATTTTACTTTCGTCACCTAAATTCAACACATAAGAGAATTTGGAACAACAGTACTTTACTTTTAAGCCCAATTATTACCAAAATGTTATAAAATTAGTATCACAATTACCTCTATATGCTGCTCTTCCAAAACCTCCGAAT
>MU869599.1:0-11263 GCA_036418205.1 Ostertagia ostertagi | reverse complement strand
GGAAAAATTCCGATGCTTGAACGTACTGATCAAAACTGTACCATTTCATTCGAAAACCACTCTTGTTCCAAGTCGATGAGCAGCAGCATCACTACCGACTTATAAGAAAAAGCAAGGGCATCCTCATTCCCCAAATACCTACTATCAAGCTTAAAGGAGAAATGTAAACAGAGTCAAGCACTGTAAACAAGTGATGTCAACGCATCAATGTTTCATGGACGAGACGTGAAATATGTGGCAACAGTTCATTATCGGTGCAGTGAACGCATTTAATCACACGCCTCCTTTCCGGACACGAAGCAAGCTACGAATGTGTGGAGGTGTTGTGCTACAGCTTTTCCTTTCTTTTTTGTTGCCTTTCCTTCCTCTTGTGGTGTGTGTTTTTGTGTGGTTTTTGCTCCAACTTTTGATTCCATGATTTTCAAAGGCCGTTTGATCAGGGCTTAGGTCATTGTTTCGCTTTAGAAAAGTCACACGCGTGGACACCACGTGTGAGCATCGCCGTAGTCTTTTTTGATGGATCTGGATTGTTGTGGGTTAAAACTGGTTTTTATCAACATGGTGAACCTTTGTTTGGTATTTTGCCATAAATGACACGAAACCTGCGGCAATCAAATGTTCGTGTTGCACTGGATTTTCATCTCCGATACTCTACGACGAAACCTACGTTTTGTAGTTTCACGCAACCAATCAATCGGGGGCAGAAGGTTTATCGTTATTCGTGTCGCACTTCAAGAGGTCATAAGGATGACCATTACAATGATAGTTCATAGGATATACCATTAATCAACTATACATTTCACGAGAGTGAAAACCAATCGAACAAACGTATACGTCAACGAAGTCCAGGACAAAGGTTTTAGTGCGTATTACGTCCTAGGGAAACTCCTGGCTTTTTTTTATGTCGCTACATACTCTCGTTTATTAGTTCTTCTTAGGCTTATGGGCTTTTTGTAGGATCGCACAGGGAAACTGACGACAGATTGTTGCGAAATTGGAGATCGATACTCTTAGCTTTACCAATATGTCGCATGTCAAAAAACACTTGAAATAGGACTGATATTGTCTTATCATTCGGAGTTGTTTTTGGGTCTTGAGTATGAAACAGGTGTTTTGGAACGCATCGTTTTGTAC
Source organism: Ostertagia ostertagi (assembly GCA_036418205.1). NCBI lineage: Eukaryota > Metazoa > Nematoda > Chromadorea > Rhabditida > Trichostrongylidae > Ostertagia > Ostertagia ostertagi. Next base: position 10,129 of record MU869599.1, on the reverse strand, counting down.
TCCTTCTGACTAGTAAAGGACGCCATTCGTTACGGGTCCCACTGCCTCCTGCTACAGTGAACCCTTCAATGTGGAGCGGGGAATCCGTGAGCCAGGGGCAGTGTAGCCAGTCTAGGGGGGTGGGGGTGAGGGCAGTCACTTGACATGCGTGAGAAGCTGGAATGTTCGAATCCAACCGCGATCGCTTGGGATCCCCGCGGGTTAAGGCAGTGGGTCCCGCAACGAATGGCGCCCTATACTAGTCAGTAGGAGTACAAAATGATCACTCCCTCTTTGTTTTACGTGACGACAAGCCAACTCGAACGGGTGTTGGAAGTTCCTCCACTTTCTACGATTGATGACAGTGCCTAGTCAGAATGTTAATGATCGACGATAGCAAATTGAATCCTTACTGAAATAAGGACGCCCAGGTCGCTAGAGGGGCATTGATGTGGTGAGCCACTTATAGAAGTTGGTATTAAGCCTTAGAGAGAAGGTATTCCAGAGGAGGGCGTGAGTAAGCTTTTTTTCTCCCTCGTTTCTCCCCTCCCCTGAGTTTAGTCCTAGTGTCACTCACTTACATGCTGTTTACCCTGTTTTGAACATCCCCGTTAAGGCTGAGAACGCCGAAGCAAGTTTTGGTTATTCCTAAGGCTTGGATGTTTAGGTTCTATGTAGTTTCACTGCTGCTACCATGAATTACGCCGGTTTTCGAGATTTTGCTTTGAATAACGCATGAGTATGTTTTTGTGTAAGCGAAATATACAATGGCAATTTGAATTAATGTGGAATTAGCATGTGAGCACTCGGCGTGCGGCTGCTGTGTGTCCAGGTTTTGTTCGTACCACCCATGCTAGGCACAGTGCCTTGCCTGCCGAGGCTTCTACGACGTCTGTAAGCAGAGGAAGAGAAAAATAGGGGCTTTACTTCTACCAAAATTGACTTTCATTATGAAGATTTGGTGAGTAATTACTTAGTTTTTCCCCTCCACAATGGAGCGTCCTCCCTCTACGAAAATGGGTGACTGGAGTTGGCACGAAATACTGCATCAAAAGCGCCTCTTATTTCAATTATCGCGAACGGCACATGTCGTAGATTCTCTTCTCTAAATACTTCATCTGCTGTCGCACAAAATTGCTCCTTGAGCTTTACGAAATTCGCATGCGATCTCGGTTGCTCAGTGGGACTATCTTTTAATTTTTTTTTACAAAACCAAGACTTTCAAATGAAGATTTGGAGGAAATTTTTGCTTGGTTTTTCAGCTTTTCAGAGATAGTTACGGTTCTACACCGCCTCAATTCTTATTTCACGCTATTTTGCCATGCTGGTCATCCCATTTTCATTTTTTTAGACAGTTCCACTCATTCATGAGATTCTGAAAGGATTTCCCACGGCTACGAAAGGCCATCTAGTTTTAGTATTGCTTTTTTACTCAGCTCTTTGCAACTGAAGTTAATCTTTTTCATTGGTCCCCTGGGTGAAATTTCTTTTATGTTGGGTTTGTCACGTAGCACTGCTCGGGCATGGTGACAGTTAGTGTGTTAATATAATATTTCCATTTGTTAAGAAACATAAACGAATGAGCTAACCAAATGTACATGTTATTAATTGTTGGATGCGTAGGTGGTCGTGTCACAGCAAACTGCTTTCAAATACTTCGGCGTTATTTCGCATTTCTTAGCAGCGCATTATAAATTCTGGCATTTACTCTGGGATTTTCCCAGTGCTTGTTTTGAACTGTTCAATATGCTAACTCATCTCTCCTTTCCCTGAACTGCTTCTTTTGAACTGTGATGTCTGTTGTTTCGCTTTCATTTTTGTACTTTTTTAAACTCTTAAAGTGGTGTAGGTTTGAGATCGGGGCGAGTTGTGGTCAGGTAATCGCTGCTTCATTAGCTTCCTTCATTGGTTGATTCGGTACCTTTCTCCATTCTCGATGCGAGTGACTTTGGCTTTTATTTTTTTTTTTGGACAGACCATCCAGATTCATCGATTTTCCGATTAGTGTTTTCATTACTCCGAGTGCTTTTCTTTCCCATCCCATCGATTTTGATGTTTATGACTCATTTTTGTCGGGACATAATTCCTAGTGTTTCACTGTAAACAGTTACATATTGATTTTAGGGGGAATAACTATGCGACGAGGGAAGGCAGATGAAAAGAAAGCGGAGCAGGAGCGGCTGCAAAATATCCCTGTTGGACATGCTCAAGGAAGATGAGAACAAATACTGCGCCGATTGTCAAGCAAAGACCCCCAGGTTTACTTTTTGTAGAGCATATATCAAAGATTAAGATTTGAAATTTGTTTTTTTTTTTTTTTTTTTTTTTTTTTTTTTTTTTTTTTTTTTTTTTTTTTTTTTTTTTTTTTTTTTTTTTTTTTTTTTTCTGATGTGCACATCGGACTTAGGAGTGTTCATTTTGTTTCGTTGCGCTGATATTCAGTGACCAATCTTGTGTACACATCTGCCAAGGTAACGCGTTTCCTTTCATCGTTTCATTTCTCAAATACTGATTTTTATTTTTTTTCCATTACTGATTACTAGTCTTTTATTACGAGGGATTGTTCATGAGTTGGTGGAGTAACTGCCGGTTTTCTACAAAGTACCCTTTGCTTAACCTTCGTGCCCTAAAGTATTGGGGAGTGGTCCACTAGAAAAAAAAAGCGTTTTTTCGGCGTTCCGTTGCTGCGAAACATTGTTCGCTGGGGCGGAAAGCCTCAGTCTTCAAAAAAAATTGTGGCAGATCATCAGTGGCGCCAAGGTTCCCACAAAAATGTTTCGCTCTGCGAAATGCGAAAATTCGCTTTCTGTCCTGTGAACCACATCCGTGGTATTTTCAGGCCGCCACTCCTTTTACGGCCTCTGATCCCCTCCGAGATACACTGTTTGGCTGAACACTACTGTTTTCTCAAAGTTCTATATTAAGTTAATTTGTTTTCAATAGCGCCATTGCCTCCCGTTTCGTAGAAAACTCAAACCTGCTTATCTGGCTTTTCATCAAATCTGGTAGAAATAATACCTGTAGCATCAGTAAAACAACTAAGATGTCTCACTTTAAGAGAGGGATGTCTTACTGCAGCGGAGCCATTATATGGAACTTAAATCCATGACATATAGCAATTTTGATCCCTGAGCCGTGCTCAGTTAGACGTTTAAGGTGCGATCTGTGAATTTGGATACCTGGACACCTGAACAAGTGCAGTCTATGCGAGTGATGGGTAATGAAAAAGCTAGGAAGGTAAAGGCTAGAGCTTGTTGTGAAATTTCTAATTTGCTTCAATTGTTTGTTTAGGTGTACGAACACTCATTACCTGATCATTTCCGCCGCTCAATGGCAGACCATCAAATGGAACAATTTATTCGTGCAAAATATGAGCAAAAGAGGTTCCATTTTGTTCATTGTGATCTGATGTTGGTGGTTTTCAGAGTTTCATTTGTTTTCTGTGTTTAGGTACATTTTGAATGGTTTTGTTTATCCTCGGGTAGATGTTAATGATTTACCGAAACCGGGTCAACCCAGCACCAAAAAGAAAACTACAAGTTCTGGACTCACATCGGTACGTCCTACTTTTTTTTGTTATCCATTCCGCTAAGGTTTGCTCTAATCAGCGGTGTTTTCGTGGGCTCGCATACTAAGAGGGTTTTTTTTTTATTTTTTTAGCATTCGACTGCATGCAGTCGGTTGCTAAGCTGCTAGCCATAATCATAATACCTTATATGGATAATATTAGTTAATGTTGCTTTGAACAACGATTTTGTTCGCTGTTTTAAATTTGTTATCGACGAGTGGTAAATGGAATTAGCTTGAAAGCGAAAACCCTTTGTAGTTCAACTTGTTTCTGGCGAAATAAGATAGTTTCTGCGAGATTGCCAGCGTCGTTCCCGATATTTCTACCATTTGAACCGAGAGAATTTTCGACACCATTCGACAATGACCACTGTCGACTAGACGACATAGAAGAGCTTTGGCCAATCCGCTGCCGGTATCCCTCGCCGCAGTTTTGTAGATGTCATTTTATATTTTGTGTGTGTGTTGTGAAGAACGTAATGAAGTACAGGTTCAAATGAAACTCAGAATGTTTTCAGCCGAATGCTGCACGGGTATCTGTCGCTTCTGCTGAGCCGAAATCGAGTTCGGCTGTTGTTAACGACCTTTTGGATTTTTCTTCTCCTGCTAGCTCTAACACGCAGATCAACGGCAATAATTCTTTAGTTGGAGATTTCGCCTCATTGTCGCTTGCACCTCAACAGGTACGGTTCATTTTCATTTGTCGTCATGTGTGGTTCCTTTTTGTACTAGGGTACAGGTAGCCTGTTTACTTTGAGGTAAGAAGTTCGAATTAACCGGCTTCTACAATATCGGATAGGCAATTTCCTATTCGTGGGCTATTTTTGAAGCAAAAGACACTTGTTTTTTTTTTGCTGGATTTTCAAAAATGGCTTCAGGAGGCGTCTGCAAATCAAAGTTTGGAAGTCGACGATATGTTTGGATCGTTTGCTTCTGCACCGACTATCGACACAGTCATGGCTACAGGAGCGTCTCAACAGGCGTCACCTGTGGATAAGGCGGCGCAGTCCGCGGTATCTTCAAGGATCTGCTGATCTAATGTCTTTATCTGGTGGGAGTGCAAAATGGCGAAGAAAAATCTAACCGCCGATATTCTTTCTCTTATTGGCGATCAGTCAAAGGTAAGCTGATTCATGCATATTCGAATTGATGACTTGTTTTAGAAGATTATTCAGTTTTTGTTGAAGGCTTACTAGCATCTTGTAGGGTCCGACGCAGCCTATCGTTCCTGTTGGCGGCTTTGCAGCGTTTGGTCTACAAGCGGCACCTCAGCAATCAGTACCGGCAATGCTCCCCTTAATGCGCAGTGCTATAAGTACCTGGGAACACAGTTTTCCTGAGAGCTCCGGCAATGATGGGATTTGCTAGCCCAATGCCTCAAATGCCGTACGGAATAAATCCACAAGGATTCCCAAATCCTTTTGAACAGCCATCTGGGACCGCGTTGCTACAGGGGTTGCAGTTTGCTCCAGTGTCTGCGGCCCCAAGCCTTGCTGCACAGCCACAATCTCCAACCGCCTGCTCAACTCGTGCCAATAACGCGTTTGCTGATTTATCGATTGGAAAGGCCGTTGCTTCAATGATATTTCTTTTTTTGTGTTTCATGTGTCAGCCGCAGTATCTTTGACCAGAAGTTTTTCTGATTGGGCTCTATTTTTTGTGTTTCTTTTAAGAGTTTAGGCACTTTTTTGTAAGTAGACTTTTTTCGAATTTGCTGTTGTTTGAAGTATTTCATGAGCATGTGATTGTTGAGCTTTATTTTTAGGTACTGAATATGAACTACCTGAGTAAGCCTGTAGTACCCTCTTCCACCACCGCTCAACCACAAGCAACCACAACGCCTGCTAACATGAATTTTGATGATTTGCGTGGATTATAAATGACCATTTTTATATGAACGAATACCTGCCACTATATAGGTAACGTGCAGCGGACCAACTGGAAATTTGCAACTTAAAGCAACAGTCCAGGCAGGGTGGGCGTGGTTGGAGACGACGGCAATCCCCTCGGCCGATTTCCTTTTTGGAGCTATACAGCCCCAGCCATGAACATAAGAAGTGTTAGTGAACAAAAACACAACTTGGGAAACCGCTAGGAAGGGAGCTAAAGTAAGCTAAGTCGTAATCGGCCGAGGGGATTGCCGTCGTCTCCAACCACGCCCACCCTGCGTGGACTGTTGCTTTAATTAATCGCATTTTACTATCTGTGCTCTAGGAGGAAGTAATGATGTATAGTAAATATTCGACAACTGAAGCTGTTGCGGCTTATTCTACAATTCTAACACACATTCCTTCATATGTGCACATCAGTAATGTTATTCGACTATTTTTTCTTTATTTTCATTCATCGAAGTTGTTGAGTACATTAGGTTGATGCATAAGTCATGACAGACATCCATTTTTTGTAATACTAGGCAAAGATTCCCGCTAGTTGTCTGGGAGTTTAGTGACCTATTTTTGCGACTGTTTCTATCCAGTTGTTGTGCTCATATCGGTTGCTAACTGGGAGGGGGGCGGGTATTGGGAATCGGGAGTTGGCTATTGACTGTACGATGATAACTTCTAGGCAGGTTGAAGATTATTATAGAACCGGCATAGTAACGGCACTTTCTCACTCCGGCCAACCTTAGCAATTATTTTTACCCCATTATAATAAGCATGACGACCATCTTCTGACTTTCGTGGTGCCAAGATTTCCCACCTAATCACACTTCATTTTTTCAACGATTTGGGTCAAATTCTGATTTAGGCATTAAATTCGTCCCAAGCGGGTATTTGCATTGATCTTCTGTGCTCGAATATCGGCACATGCATGGGAAAACACCTGTTGCCGGATTATCATAAAACAACGTTTCTTTACTTCCGAAATCGGGGAGAGCTTGTGACCAGTTTAGTCTAATAAGCTGGACACGATTACCATTATCATCACCTGGGCGCTACTCGCATTTTGGTCAGGCCTGAATTCCGCAAGATGAGGCAGCGAATTCTTCATTGTTAAAAAAACTGTCAACCTTGACAACACTCAATAAGAGATTCTACTAAACGTCAAGTGTGACGTATTTATTTATTGGAGTTTTTTTTATTTGGGGATTATTTGTTCTCGAAATACTGTTTGAGTTCTAGGTAGAATTTTAAACAAGTATGTGCTGGCATTATTTATGCATCGATTTAGCAACAGTCTAGTAGCTAGAAAAACTGTTTGAAGCAGTGACATTATGTGATATTAGTCAGATTCTTTAAGGAGCGATCTTTCTTTGTAACGTCTAAATCTTTACACAACATTGCATCGATTATGAAACTTAATTTAAGGGAAAAAAAACCTGGGAAAGTGCGTCATGAATTTGGTGCTTAACAGTTTCACAATAATAGGCTTAGGCCGTATTACGTGGATGTGAAGCGCGTGCTCGCGAAGACTAATCCTTAAAGGTGCGAAGCTCTAAGCGCTAAATATTCGTGTAATAAGTGCCCTTCTAAGCCTTCATGTTCAGAAAAGTGTGTTCATAAGTTTCATTATCGATGGCCTCTTTTTCGCTAGATACCATATAGCTCACTTTAAAAGCTGTTGATGACATTCTGACAGCTCGTCACACTCACTTGTGATGCCTTTTTGTAGTTCAAATTGTTTTCTGTCCATTTTTTTCTGTTGTAAGTTATTGGATGACGTGATGGTTCAAAAATCTTGTTCTCGAACCATTGTTCATCGTCGTTGTGATGGTTGATGGTTGTGATGTTATGTTATGATGGGCCGTACAATAAATCTTCAGTAGTGATCTTATCTTTTGATGAAAATTCCTGGTTTACTGAGTTTTTGCCTTTTGTGCGGGATTGGGCGTGCGATGGAAAAGCAGCGTTATTGCCCCTAAATTGGCTGCATAAGAATCCCCCACCTTCCCCCCAGAAAGGTGGGCGCGTAACTCGAATCCCCCACCCTTCCGCTTCACCCCCTTCCCAGAAAGGGACGCAGGGTCAACCGTCACTTTGGACCAATTTCGAAAATTTTACGACCCCCTCCCCACCCTAAACACACCTAAAATCTCAGCCTAACTGACTAATCTCGCTCTCGGCGTCACCAAAAAAAATCATCTCCTTCCCTTACTGGTAACATTAATACGTGCTATCTCGCGCAATAGCGACGTCATCCTCCCCTTTTCCACGGCCCCATATGAGACCGTCCTGACCTTTTTCCCCACCCCCAATTACGGCCCCCCTCTCGTTGGACCTTGTCCAACGAACGGTTGACCCTGGGTCGACGCAAGCTCTAGCGCATCTCACATGACGTGGATGAGGGTTCGAGAACAGATCGACATTCTTTGTGTGGGTGAGCTACAATCTGAGATAAAGCAGTGTAGAGGGACTTTCCGTAATCACTCCATCTATAGTGGGATGCGCCACGGGTTCAATTTCCATTGGAAACCGCAATGACATTTCGGTGCGTATTCTTATGGAGGTCATTAGGTGTGAGAATCAGTGTCAATATGCTTTCTGATGAAGTGGCATCAAGTAGCAATCCTCGGAAAGGAGGCGGCTTGGGCAGAGTACGGGTCGTGATTCGATCCCTGGACATGCATGTGATGGAGCGGCGCCACTTTAACGTATGAATGTATTCTGCACAATTCACTTATTTGAACATTTATTAATGTTATATGTTCTCGTAGGTGATGTGCATTGGAGGGCTTCATCATTTCCATGCTTGGAGAGTGTCCCGTGGGATTTGTGACGTCACAGTGTTACTCTCACTTTTTTGCGATTTGTATATAATCGATCGAAGCGGATGGAAAATGATTTCTCTGATTTCGCTGTTGAGCAAAAACGGCACTGTACTAAATACGACCTATACAAATCTGGTTGCAACGTTAGGTAAAGGCGCAGGTTAGTCAAGGATTAGCATGGTCGGCCTTTGGAAACTAGCCCATGAATGATGAATGAGGACTTTTGTGCGCGGCGATGTCCTCTTGTCACAGTCCTTTCGGCTTCTCTGCGCGATAGAGTGGAATGGTTTTGGCGCATAAAGTTAGTATAGGTTCGGCTTTTAGTGGCACGCTTTACTCCCGGCGCGGGGTCTTGGGATCGTCTGAGTCGTGCGGTCGCCAACCAAGCCTTCCATCCCTCCGGGGTCGGTTAATTGGTACCAGACTTGTCTGGGAGGATAAAAACACTGACTTGTACATCGGCTGGCCCCGCAAGTCATTGTATAGGCCACATCGCATTCAAACGCCACTACGAATGTACAAATGGAAGTAGAATGCGTGCCGCATCCCAAAAAGGGATTGATCAACGGCAAATGCTTTATCCCTTTATTATCGAGCAAGCATCTCCCCCTGTAGCGTGTCCGACGACGTCGTATTGAGATACACCTCGGAATCACCCAATATGATAAAGAAATCCCTAAGGTTCCATCAGCAAAAGCTTTCGGTAACTATAATTTGTGATCCCAGACAGTTAAAAAGGCAGAAGATTGGATAAGAACAAAGATTGCCCTTCTCCGTTAGTGAACCATGAAGTCCATGTTTTCTTGCATTTAACCCTTAGTGACTATTCAGACGTGTATAAGTTTATTCTGCATGGATGAACAATTATTTGGCTTTCAAGAAAGTTCTCTGGTTTTTTGACCCCGCCGCGAATTCAAACTTCTTCTAGATCGATCTAAAAAGATAAAAAGGATAAAGCATTTGCCGTTGATCAATCCCTTTTTGGGATGCGGCACGCATTCTACTTCCATTTGTACATTCGTAGTGGCGTTTGAATGCGATGTGGCCTATACAATGACTTGCGGGGCCAGCCGATGTACAAGTCAGTGTTTTTATCCTCCCAGACAAGTCTGGTACCAATTAACCGACCCCGGAGGGATGGAAGGCTTGGTTGGCCCGGGCGACTCACGACCCAGGATTTGATCCCCGGACCGCTCGCGTGGTAAGCGCGCCACTTGCCACTACACCACTTCCGCCCGTTACTTACTTTCAACCAGCAATAAATACACCTCGGCAGAGCCTTATTGGTCACGTTCTGCGCAAAGCTATGGTAATAGTGCCAAACACGCTCCTGAAGCTTGCTTGTTTCATCAAGCCACAATGCGTTTTGACAATGTCTTGGTCCCCATAATTTTGGCCCACCCTGTACATGTCGCAGTGCTATTATTTGCTACTATTAATCATCACCACAAGAAACGCTAACGAACGTGTGTGACGGTTCAGAACCCAGATCACATCGCGTTCTCCCCTCTCATCCTCCGTGGTTTGATACTGTACTGGACTGGAAGAAGTCATTCTGTACACTGTAAATAGGCTGAGAGTTGTTGTTGCTGAGCGTTTTATTCGGTTCTTTTGTGCTACTTATCTATCTTACTCTACATCTTATGTTACCTTTCGCAGTTTCCAAAATAAGGGGTAACGAAATCGCGATTATTTTTTTCATTTTTTCACACGAGCGAATGCGCATTCCACAGGTTTTCCGAAGTATTCGCAGGAAATGAAAGTGAACGTTTTGGTTAATGGGATATTTTTGTGAACATCCTTACAATAACATTGATGAAGCCACTTTTTGTAGAGCTTTCATTTTTTTGAGAATCCGAATGATATTCAAAATCG
>MU869598.1:24773-45202 GCA_036418205.1 Ostertagia ostertagi | reverse complement strand
CCCATACTCATCGATGTATCGCTCTATGTAGTTAGGCAATCGTGGAAGGCGCCCTTAAGTAACCAATGCAGTAAATTTACCGACCAACCGAGCTCCGATTTTTTCCAAAGCCAAATTGCCAACATCACTGTGATCGATCCAATCTACGTCTTATCGGTGAAGCCACTTTACTTCTTTTGGGCACCCACCAATGACCAGCGCTATTACTATTGTGCTGCTGAACTCAGTTTTCCTTGTTGTCAAAACCTTTCAATTACTGATAAGATAATTCCTCCTTTCCTTCTGAGCGCTTGTCAGACAGTTTGCAGCAAATTTAGACTCCTACTTTACCTGTTTAGGCTACTTGCCAATACTGTCCTCTTGATTTTGATAAGTTCAACTGTTTACTTTACAATGTCACTGTACTCAACAAAGACACAATAATGATTTATTAATTCAAGACGTACATATAAAGATTACTGGGTGTGAACACCCCGCACTGGGTAGAAAGGAGAATGACATCACTTCTCTGCTACGCGTCGCGCTGCGACAATCAGTTAATGGACCGCTCGCGCCGCTTCGCCTAACCAATCGATAACGCGATCAGGGACAGTCTAGCATGCTAGGGAGTGACGATATTAGAATAGTGGGTGATATTACCGTCGACAATGACACTATCCCTGCCTCGCGTTACAGGCATCGGCGTAGGACGCGACGGCATAAGCGCCATAATGTACACGCATGAGCAATGAAGGAGTACAACGAGAAATTCGTAGACGCTGTTCACAAGCGCCGCCCGTTTAGCACGGTAGCGATTATTGAGATGAGGAGGCGGCGGAGCTTGCGACGCCACGCAAAATATTCAGAAAAAAATCACAAAAATGCCGGCAATGACGTCTGGCGCTGACGCAACTCGATCTGGGCACAAAATGGCGAAAGACGGCCGTCGAGCGGGTCGCGCGCGGCGCCTGGACGTCGCGCGACGACACTCTGTTCCTCTACAGTATGCCGATGAGAACGATGTGCGTTGCGGTGAAAATTGCTGATTTGTTTTTGTTGTTGTTCAACGACCTACAACAAAGGCATACATAAGGCGGAATAGGGTGTGTGTGGGGGTGTGTGCAGTCAGTACGGAAGGTCAGCAGTGAGCACAGAGGATACTGTAGATCTTACACAAACCGTTTCTCACTGCATTACTGTAGCGCACGATAAGCAGTATGATGATGGATAGTCAGATAGTAGTAGGCGTTGCCCGCTCGGCGTATTCTCTACATACTTATATATGGGCAATACCGGATAACACTTATTCACGAAGGACTGGGCGGGGCACACTCGTAAACGGCGGTACTCGAGCAGGAGCAGAGACGCAGAGGAACAGAAGTAGAAGATAGATAGAGAAACCAGAGACTTGTGATGATGAACCGGGTGTGCTGAGGAGGTATGATGAAACAAGGTGCACATCGAATTTTGTAAATGGGTATATGGGGGGTGCGAATTTCATAACAGGCATATGAGGGGTGTGGGCCGCAATTGTACATGTGCGAGTCGTATTGAATGGTGCGATAGGAGAACAAGAGGAGGAGACAACGACACAAAAAATATCGATTAGTAATTGAATATATTGATTAGCTTGATGTTGAAGGGATTGCGGGCTTTGGAAACCACACGCACATATTTTTAACGGAAGACTCACAATAAGAGCGAGTGATGGTTGGGGGTGGAGACAAACCAAAAAATGGAGGGGGAAAATATTCAAAAAATCGGTCATACAACAACAACATTAACACACCGGATACGAAGGCCTGTCGTGTCAGGAATATGTGCAACACACGCGACGCGTATAACGCGTCTGCGTGTGCGTCTTAATCGAAAATCGATTACACATATTCGCACATGCACTATTGAAGAGGAAGACAAGAAAGATGAACAATTATAGAAAGAAGAAGAAAAACTCATCTTGATTATAAGGATAACTTCTATGAAGAATATTATATGTAGTTATCACTGTAGAAGTATTAGTCGTATTAATAGTAAATGTATAATATAAACATAAAAAATCATTTAAAAATGAGAATATATAAAAAAGGCGACTCATACTACGAAACGTCTAGAGTTTGATTTAGTACGCGTTCAAAAAAATACAAAAAACAAAAAATGAAATAAAAAAAGGAAAAGAAAACAAAAATAAATGTACACGATGTCATATATCTGACTGACTGACTGACTGACAACGACGCATGCATGTACAGCAGGTAGAAGAGAGAAGAATTGACGGTCTCTATGGGTCTCTACGTCTAAGAATCTTCTACGAGAAACGAACCGAAACGAATGAATGAACGAACGAACGAACGAACGAATTTACGAATAGAGCACTCTGTTGCGTGTATGGATTTTTCGTGTCTGTATGTGAACACTGTCAACCGCTGTTGCACTGCATGAAGAGTGAGTGATGTGTGAACGATGGGAGCAGGAGGAGGAGGAGGAGTGCGGAGTATCGCTGAGACTGCACGCGGCTGACATCTGAAACAACATCACGTTCACTTTGAATGAACGAGGAAATGAATGAATGATAGAATCTACGTCCATGGATAAAACCCCACCTAACTACGCTAAACTTTTTTTCGGTAGCTCTCACATACAGGGTACAAGGACAAGAGGCCCGTTGCGCGGCGAGAAGGCAGAGACGCAGATGCAGGGTCAGCGGACGAGTTGCGGTGCTTTGTGTGTGATATGGGGATGCTATTTTGAAGTGCATTTCTATACTAGGAGCGAAATCACTTGCTAACACACGCTGCGAGATGGTCTCGTACTGACCGCATGCTCTCGCCTCTTGTCCTCTCGTTTCCCGTCGCATACGGGTGCCTCATGTCGCCACAGAATTGCGTCACCCCACTTCTGTATCTTTTTAGTGTACTAATTGCCGACCGCTCGCGCTTTCTGTTTTTTGTGCACTTAGGGCCGGCGCGATGGGCTCTCGAGCACGATAAAAAAAGAACAAAAACTGAAAAAACCAAGGGAGAGGAACACATGCAACCCAAATCCAATTGTTTTTGGGCGTCCCGATAATTTCTATGTCCACTGGGCGGTTATATAATTTCAGCTTAGGTATAGGGTGTACGGAATAGACTAGAAATCTGGACTCGCACGTTCAGAATGCCAGGCAGTGAAAATATGGATCAAAGAGGTCCCTCCCTCTTGCCCTGTCACGTGTTCACGCGGGAACTATTAAGATGACTAAGGATTTTTAAGAAGTCAGCAGGCCGTTTCAACTACTTGGTCATTAGGCGGTCAAAACATGCCCCAGCCCAACTTAAGTTTATAGGAAATGTCTTTAATTTCCAAAACCTACCTCTAAAATGCGCTGGAAGGGGTCGAAGTCCTCTTTGAGGGGGCGGATCACCCATAAAGAGGCGGAGATTTTGACCCAGCAACATTACGAGACTGTGCAGAGTCCGCGCTTGACTAGCGGTCGTTGCGGGACCGCCGCGCTGTATGAGGTCGATTCCATAAGAACGCAATTGAAGCGCTTCAATTTCGATTGCTGGCAAATAGTTATGTATTTGCAAGCATGCAGCTATTTGCCAGCAGTTGCAATTAAAGCGCATGTACTACGGGCAGGTTCGGACAACTCGTCCAACACACGTCTCCCTAAACGGCAGGGCATGTCCCTGTCTAAGCCCCAGTTGGGCGTTTTCTTCACTTTTTCTCTTTACGTTCGACCACTTTTCACCTACAACTTCCATATAGGTGCTTAGGCGATGATATATTGGCCCCACCATTCGGTTCCTGGACTGGGAGTTGCTTTAGGTTCTTTGTACACGTCTTCTCAGGACTTACGGCCGCCAAAGTGATAAAAAAAGGATAAAGCATTTGCCGTTGATCAATCCCTTTGGGATGCGGCACGCATTCTACTTCCATTTGTACATTCGTAGTGGCGTTTGAATGCGATGTGGCCTATACAATGACTTGCGGGGGCCAGCCGATGTACAAGTCAGTGTTTTTATCCTCCCAGACAAGTCTGGTACCAATTAACCGACCCCGGAGGGATGGAAGGCTTGGTTGGCCCGGGCGACTCACGACCCAGGATTTGATCCCCGGACCGCTCGCGTGGTAAGCGTGCCACTTGCCACTACACCACTTCCGCCCCCAAGTCATGGTAAAAAAAATTAGGCATTCCTATGAATCTGGGCAGCACTCACTACATGGTGAAAGTGAAGAGGTTCCACTCGGCCGCACCACGCTAGAAACTTGTTTGGCTCACTCTAACGGCCTTGGCGCAATTGGGATGAGCCAATAAACTAGGCGAAACAGCAGCTAAGGAACAGTCAAGGTACATATAAGATGGCCGCTCGCGAAGAACGTCAAATCATATAAATATCATAGATTCACCTGTTACTGACTGGATTACACCTTGTTGTGGTAGGTATGCAGCGGTTGTGGAGAAACGTACAGTCCACCATCACCGAACGGCTGTGCCGCGCTCAGATTCGCATACAATGCTGCAGTAGCGTCGAATGGTTGCCCAGCGCCACCACGACCAGCAATAGCTGCAGCTGCACTTGACGACGAACCCGGCGACGATGGCAGTCCAGAGTAGCCGGGCATTTGATTGAACACTGAAAGTAACCAGTAACATTATTGATCGTCAACGCATTAACTTCTATGACTACTATTCCTAGCTATAGCACATCACTATTGTGCCGAAATCCTCATGCATACCAATGGACAACCACATCTGCGTACTCAACTGCTTACTCAATTTATGAACCTATCGTGAGCTCGGATGGGGGACGCTCACTTCATTTTTTCTTGAATTTTATCTCACGCTTCTTGAAATTTTGACCACAGTTCAAACGATCACATGGCTCTCGAATTACTAGAAGTATAACCCAGAAGCGTACTAATAGTATTTGTAAACAGTATCATATGTATGTGCACTTTCCAACTTATTTTCAAATGGACCCTGCCTCTGGAGCTAACGACAACTTGACAAGAGCTCAAAGCAACACCCCCAGATCGAACTTGTGGGGTCACAGAGACTGATAATAAAGTTGTGGATATCGAACTGACTAAAGATGAGAAAAGCAGAAACCCGTAGATGAGGCCTAAAACAGAAATACCCCTTCAAAAAGGAAGGGGTGGGGCCGGACGAGCTGTGCGAAATGGCTTGTTTCACCACCCTCGACTGCGCTCGCAATAGTCCACATTGCGTGTCATGGGGTGTGTGACGTAACTGCGCGACGTAACTCGTCCAAATGCTAAGATTAGCAGCCAAGGCTGACTTTGCTATACCCTAGACGCGCATCGTCGCCGCACTCGCGCAGCCGCGGAAACCGGAACAGTTTGTGCACTACTCGTAGTCTTCTACCCCACCCACTGAATAGTTCTTCGACACGGCTTCTGCTGAGGGTGTTGCTTTAAGAACCCAATACGCCATAGGATGCAATGCATAAACGACCCATCACTAGCTCGGACAACTACGGACCATATGTGTTGTACATGGTGCATTCCATCCCATTTCACGAAGATTTCTATGTTCATATTATCATACCAACATGCTTCGTTAAAGTAAAACTTAGCAAACAGTACATGTGCTCATGTGAAAAAAATAGGAGGCGGAGCCTACAGGCGTTATTCTACTGCTACATCATCAGTTGCGTCTATAATCTATCCTCATTTGTGATATTCCTGTTCATGCGAACTCATCCCTTAACATGGCCAAGTTCAAGCTCATGAAGCTGGTATCGCAAAAAACTAGGCGTGATGGTAAATAGTAGTTAACCCATTCGCGACCGCGCAGGATTTTCAATCTGCCCGTTCGGACGAGCTTTGTTTGAGACGATCGCAAAGTGGCAGCTACTGGTGGCCATAATTGTCCCTCGCGACCCTTTCCTTGAAGTGAAGGTGAAGTGGCAAAATCAACAATTGGTGCTGAAACTTTTTCCATGAGGGCAACCGGTGGATGAAATGGTCCAAAGCGAGCATCTTCGTCAGCCACCGGTGTGCTGCCATTGTCGCGAATGGGTTAAGGAGAGAAGACGTGCCACATTGGTGGACGGGATCGCCTATCGATGCACACCATATCTTCGTCCTGTTATAAACAGGACCAATATTCAGACTGAGAGACTTTGTCTTCACCCAAAGCTTTTAGCCCTTTCAAGGGTTTAGTTCTTAGATGGCCCCGATACCTCGGCGATAGCGCTGGCTGTCTTTCGTTTGTTGTACTCCTAATTCTTGTAATTGTTTTTCGAAAATAAAGGCTGTGTAGCGATGTATAGTTGCAAATCGGAGCGACATTCGCGTAGCGAGCGCTTTTTATTTAACCTGGATCCAGCGTTGCGGCAGCGAATTCGGAACGTTGCGACCTGTTTGCACTAGCGAATCAAACTGTGCACCAGCGAATCGCGAATCGAGACGTGACGCCAAGCGAATAAACATATGCCACCAGCGAATCCAACTAACTGTACCCAAGCGAGTCCAAGACGATAGTGATACAGCGCGGATCGAGATTTTAGGGCGGACCGCAACAGTGTAAAGAGAAAGGCCCGGGGCTACATGTTCGGAACAGGTTCTCAGCGTGACAGGTGAGGACACGTGTTTGGGGAGAGTGGGCGGGGCTTTCTTTTGTAGCGGGTGGTGGGTCGCCACTATTGAGCGCTGGATGCCCTGTGTGATTGCTGCGTGCATGCGGTCGATATTCGCTGGTGTGTGCACGAGTTTGTGATTCGGCTTGTGCAACGGCGGGAGACGTTCGAGTCGCGGTGTGGCGCAACGCTCGGATCCAGCGTTCGCTAACGAATCGCTCGATTCGCGAACTATGACATCGGCTTACATTCCATAAAAACTATGCTTGACCTTGAACTTGGCACAAATTGTGAAAAACACCTCCACCACTTCACATAATTTCTACATACTCAAACCGCGACGCTTTATTACGTGGCCAGGCTCCAGCGGCGGGTGCGCGATTGACAAGGCGTTTGGCCCGCCGGTGGAACAAAACAAAGCAAAAGTTCGTCCGGATGGTGGAAAGCAGTGTTTTTCCGACTTCGATAATTCACCAACCAAGACTTGTTTGGGAGAAGAACTGTTTACCGGAACGAAGCATGGTAACCAAAGCAAACTCAAAGGAGATATGGTATGTAGGTGGACGCTCTAGACTATGAGCATCTGACTTTAACTAGTTGAAGCATTATGCCCCCCTTGACTTCTTGGTATAGCAGGTTTTGAGTAAAAAAAGGTTTGATACTTCGCAATGAAACAGATGAGGTGTACAGTCTACTTGTGAATCAACTCTCGGTCCACTTTACTTACGGATGTTGGGCAGGCTGCCAAGAATGGGCGATTATTTACAGACGAGTGAACACGAGGCGTCTTGTCGTTCAAACGTCCTTGAGAGCCGTGATGCGCTGGCGGATGTTACCCGGAGGCCGGAATGGCAGGTCCTCAAAACGTTTCTACAATCTTGCACGACATCCCTATTCTCGACCATGAGCACTGCGTCATCGAAAAGAGTAGAGACGCGATGTTTTGAGGACCCATCCCGGCCGGCCGGATATTGCTGCACCGGCTCTTGTGGTACACATAGGTGCCATGCCAACGCAACCTACCATGAGTGTACCACCGGCAGCCAAAAGGTCTAATCAGGGTATAGCAAACCATAACATAGCTCACAAACTAGTTGCGATTCTGTACGAGAAATTCAATGCGTGTGGTTGAGCAGGAATTTTCCATTCATTTGACTAATGACTTTTCGAATTCCTAATTCAATATTTTCAGCGCCTTTGATGTCATTCTAAAGCCCACAATCCCTCGGAATACGGAACATAACGCTTGAAAAATGCTTTAAATGGGGCTCTAAAAAGAGCAAAAAAGATTACTGATGTTCACGAGGACACGATATGCAACATAGTCGTGAGCTTCAATAATCTTTTCTGCTTGCGTGTTAGCTAAAAACTGGAACAAATATAAGCATTATTTATCAAAATGTGCAAAAGATTGCGCACCCACATCGAAGCCGCCCAATAGTGAAAGGAATGCGAAAACATTAGCTAAAAACAGCGGAAAACCACTGCTCAAAGCGCTCCTTCAAGCGGGGAAGTAGGAGTTTATTGAGTAATAAAAAAATGATTTAAGTGAGTTTTGGACGATAATTAAGTAAAGAACGACCTAAATAAAGATTGGAAGCGCGTAAAACTCTATGTTCCGCGCTCAGTAGAGCACGAAACCTTGCCACGATACTACATCAAAACTAGTTCACTAATTATGAGACACAAGCAGATCAAGCCATTACAGACAGAGCAAACAAAATTAACTAATATATCCACTTACTCGACGTCATCATTGTGGATTATGATCAGGTTATTCTGTACCCGAATCGCGTAGATAGTATCATGCTGCATATAATTATTAATCTTAAATGCAAGAACAAAAGGATCAATGTTAATTTAAAATTGTTCCAGGTAATCCATGAAATTCAGCCTAGCCCCCCATAATACTTAGTTTAGGAAAGTTCGGCGGCGTTCGAAAAGCACGTTGAGCTCTGGTTGAGCAACTTTTTTGAATCGAAGCCAGAAAAGTTCTTTGCCGAAGGCATCAAAAGTCTGCCCGAAAAATGGCGAAGAGTGATAGAACGTGATGGTGATTACTTTGTTTCCTAATATGTTTTCTTGTTGATAAAAAATTAAGGTAATGATATGTGTCAAAAACACGCGAGAACTTTCCCTACAACCTATTAGCATCATAATACGTAGCAGTTGCTCTGGTGGAAGCCCGTAAAGATTTCGCGCAGCAGCTGCACGCGATTTGTTCAGCTGAACTGGTAGCATTACCTGAAAAAAAAAATTATACCTAAATTACTTCAGACTGCACCCCAAATGAATAAACTAATTGCACAACAGACCTTTGAAAACTGATTGTTTTCCTTCTATTATTTAGTTTTGCACGATCTATCTTAACCCTTCAAAACAAGTAAAAAGCTTGGCATGATACAGGGCTTTAGTATGCGCCATGCATCCGTCCATTACGAGAGTCGTGAAGGCGATCGAAAGCGCATTCGGTCGATTCATTGGCCGAGGGAGTGAACAAAAGCTCGAGTAACTTTTTAGGTTCTTTGATGGAACAATTACCAAGACTTATTATCAACTATCCACGAGTGATAAACACCATTCCCATGTTCTTTTGGCTGGATTCATGTTATAGACTGGGAAAATGCGACACAGCTGATAAGCGGTTTTCTTCAAGAGCCACCGATCCGTAAAAATGGTATCCAATAACCAGGTGCGGTGTATTGAACGTGACACCGTTAGCTTGCTCCAGTTCCAGAGCAAATAGAGACTCTTTTGCTCACATTCCAACCTTTACATTTTAAGAATGGTAGAAGTCAATCAAAGAAGCAAGAAGGTTAAGACTAGTAGGAAGTCGCAGCACAGAGCAAAAGCTCGAGAAATGCTTCAAAGTTAACCCGAATCGAGTCCGATAAAGTCTTTGCCAAGTTTTCCAGAAACTATTGACCTTTTATGTTCAAGAAGTCACATTCTGAACTTATACACTTTGACCAGCAACCATCGTATATTTTGCCACAGGCAACGATAAGATAAGCAAGAAAGAAGAAGGACCAACTTCTTTGGGTTGCGCTTTCTTGCATTCGACCATTTTCCCATTGATCTCATGGAAATGGATCTCGCATACTTTGTCCGACACCTCGTCGTTGTCGAAAGTGATAAAGCCGAAACCTGAAAACCTACTATTGAAAACTGCTGGATGATCCAGTGTAGTATTCCAAGATGAAAAAAAAATAATTAGGACATCAAAATAGTTCAAGAAAACTCGAAAAATGCAAAAAAAAACATAATCCTTTACTTTTTGTGTTCTAAAAATCCCCAGATTGCTGAAAGCATCGTCTAACGAAGCGTCGCGCCGACATCACGTTGCACTTCAACGCGCGGCAATTTCGTAACAAGAAACTGGCGCGCTTTCCTCGCGCGCGATTTCGTCGCGCCAGGTCACACGCGGCGGGCGGAGGTGCCCACGTCGCGCGCGATTTGAATAAAGCATTCCTTCAGTTGTTACATACGTGTATTAATTTTTTGTGCTTTCCTAGGCTGATCCCAGGAGAATTCATAGAAACTTCGGTGCTAACTTAGTTGGGGGGGGGACCACGCGGCGACGCGGTGCTTTGTTCGTCTGTTCCCCCAAGGCTTAGTCCCCGATGGCGCGTATTTCCCAAAAGCTCGCCAGCGGTGATGACGAAATAGTAACCGCTCCTGGGACTAAGCCTTGGAGGAGCAAGACGAACAGAGCGCCTCGCCGCCGCGTGGTTCCCCTCCCCCTCCCCCCCCCCCAACTAAGTATCCACCGAAACTATCGATTGATCAATGGCGATCGTCAGCGTCGAAGGCTCAATTTGGCCATGTTTGACGTGAAAATCAATAGGGAGCACAACGAGATGAGCTCCTTCACAAAATGCTGTAACTTCTAGGAAAGCTGGCTTACTGAGAACAAGTGATAAACTATCTTAGGGAACATCTGCCCCGCTTCCGATAGAAATTTATTGAAAACAATTTTGAAAGTCTCACGAAGGTACAGCTTCTTGGAGAAACGCTTCCTATCCATTAAGCTTCCGGCAGTCACACTTTCATCGAATCGTAAGGAATTAAGAGAGGAAAAAGCAGTCAAAGCACAATTCAATGGAAATGTGATCGATACTGTGGTCGCTTGAATACCGTAGACCACGAAAAGTCCAGAATTTAGTAAAGCGAGTCATTTCACTACTACAGCACGCTTTCTTGTAAATTTTATGACAACAATAAACCTTGCAGTTTGGATATCTTCAAGAAACCACTGTACGTGTTGGGCGTGAAATCTTATTCTTCAAAAAAATTGCTTTACAGATCAAAATTCGAAAAATTAGCAAATACACACTTTCAAAACCCTTAAAATCACTTACCCCTGTGACGCTGAGTGGCTTTGTCGAACATAAGCATTGCATCCTCAACTGAAAATCATCAATTAAATCTCATTAGTAATTCAGTAACCGTGCCAAGAAAATAACTAAAGAGTCTATGTGAATAGGTGATGATCGGTTAATCGATCTCTAAGGTACATATGCTAGAAAGGTAGTGAAGCCTAACGCTGTATACATAGCTAGCAATTGGGAAACGGGCAAACCGTATTACCAAAAAAATCAAAAGCTCAGCAATACTCGGGGAAGGTGGTGTTCTTGGAACGTTTCTATGTAACCCGGTGTAATTCAATTACCTGCGCCAGGGACGGATTAGTCAGCGAAGGGAACGTTTTGGAAACGTCACTTGTCGCTGGGAGCCGGATCGGTTGGGTGCGCCATATATTCGACATTTGATAAACTTGCTAAAACGATTGCTGACGCTCAAATATACGATTTTCAGCATAAATTTCAGAAAACATTCACTCATTATAACCGAGAATGACAGTTGTGATATATCTGGCTTTCCGGCCTTTTCTTCAGGGCCTTATCAAGCAGATAACGGGCTGTTACGGTGCTAACTTAGTAGGGGGGGGAGGGACCACGTGGCGACGCGGTGCTTTGTTCGTCTGTTCCCCAAATGCGCTTATGTCCCCGCGATAAGCGCGTATTCCCACGTGATGTCGCGAAATAGTACCGCGGCGGTGGGAGCTTGCAGCCTTGGAGGTGGCAAGACGACACGAGCGCCTCGCCGCGCGTGCTTCCTCCCCCCCCCCCCCAGCGACAGTTAGCGCCGAAACTCGAATGTTTCAGGCGAATTGCGTCGACCCTTCGCAAGGCTCAATTTGCAACTTTTGACTGTTAAATCAATAGGGAGCACAACGAGATGAGCTCCTTCACAAAATGCTGTAACTTCTAGGAAAGCTGGCTTACTGAGAACAAGTGATAAACTATCTTAGGGAACATCTGCCCCGCTTCCGATAGAAATTTATTTGAAAACAATTTTGAGAGTCTCAGAAGGTACAGCTTCTTGGAGAAACGCTTCCTATGCATTAAGCTTCCGGCAGTCACACTTTCATCGAATCGTAAGGAATATAATAAGAGAGGAAAAAGCAGTCAAAGCACAATTCAATGGAAATGTGATCGATACTGTGGTCGCTTGAATACCGTAGACCACGAAAAAGTCCAGAATTTAGTAAAGCGAGTCATTTCACTACTACAGCACGCTTTCTTGAAAATTTTATGACAACAATAAACCTTGCAGTTTGGATATCTTCAAGAAACCACTGTACGTGTTGGGCGTGAAATCTTATTCTTCAAAAAAATTGCTTTACAGATCAAAATTCGAAAAATTAGCAAATACACACTCTAAAAACCTTAAAATCACTTACCCCTGTGACGCTGAGTGGCTTTGTCGAACATAAGCATTGCATCCTCAACCTGAAAATCATTACAATTAAATCTCATTAGTAATTCAGCAACCGTGCCAAGAAAATAACTAAGAGTCTATGTGAATAGGTGATGATCGGTTAATCGATCTCTAAGGTACATATGCTAGAAAGGTAGTGAAGCCTAACGCTGTATACATAGCTAGCAATTGGGAAACGGGCAAACCGTATTACCAAAAAAAAAAAAATCAAAAGCTTAGCAATACTCGGGGAAGGTGGTGTTCTTGGAACGTTTCTATGTAGCCCGGTGTAATTCGATTAACCTGCGCCAGGGACGGATTAGTCAGCGAAGGGAACGTTTTAGAAACGTCACTTGTCGCTGGGAAATAGTCGGATTGGGGGTTGCGCCCATATATTCGACACTTGATAAAACTTGCTAAAACCGATTGCTGATGCTCAAATATACGATTTTCAGCATAAATTTCAGAAAACATTCAGCTTATAACCGAGAATGACAGTTGTGATATATCTGGCTTTTCGGCCTTTTCTTCAGGGCATGCAAGGGCGAAATTAGTTCGCAAACCCTTTACAAGCAAAATAACTACTGAAATCTGTGTTGAAGGAAAACATTCTGTTAGGTTGTCAGAGAAATTTTCACTTGCGATAAACAGGAGTCCTTTATGGATTACATTCGGAACTTCTACAACCGAACCAACTGGCGAAGCAGGGGGAAATTGTTATTGTGTTCGGCGCAACAAGAAAAATTCAGCCCTTCCATGTATGTATGATGGAGAAAGTGTAGCCAGCAGCAATCGTTCCAAACTGCAAAACAGAAAAAATTCTAAACCAGCTTGAGAAACTCACAGGCGAAATTCGAACACCCCGAAGAGACGTTGAATACCATTTTTGCTTTCGTTTCAGCAATCGCAGTGGGAAGGCGCATGGAAGTAGTCAATATTTCAACTTCCATAGCTGCACATTCCTCACTGAATCCATCCATAAAACACCACCTGCCCCGACATCGTCGAAGCGCACTGTGCTTTTTGCCCATTTCCGCAACGCCACTCTAATAGGTCTGGCACTGTCTCGTCACTACATATTACACTTGGGCTCGATCTAGCCGCTACAGTACCCTGCATATTACTGATGCTGTTGTTCTCACAGCGAACGGCGGACATCCGTCACAGGGGATCATCCACACAACTGTCATTGCGACATGCACGCGAGTCTTGCCGTCGGAAAAACAACAACAGTCAGGTTCACATTGCCCTCGAATAATCATTACACACATTGAACCCAACATTCCAAAATTTTTGCATAAAAAATCTAATGAGATTTTCAAGAACAGGGTTCCTGCAGCTCCCTTAAATAACTATTTAGGAGGGATCAACCACAAGAAACCCAACAGAGGCATTTATGAAAACTCAGGTTCAAAATCGATGATCAACCAACTCCATGAAGAATTGCCTACTTCGTAAAAAGACAGCTAATTGCAGGAACCGGTTTTGATGGGGTGAGTGCAACACTACCTCCTTCCTTGGCACCCCTTCCCCTTGTGGCCGGAAAATACCTTTAACTCCCTAATGCAGCCGTTATTTGCATAGCGCGCCCGTAAATCGCAATCCCATACGTCACAATGAATAGCTTGATTTTCAGGATAATTAAGCCCCAGCATTGAACTCAACCGGAAGTAATTTGTAAGTGAGTATTCAGTATCCAGTATCCCACGGTCGCCAGCGCGTACAAAATGGACAGTTCTCCTAAAGAGTATGGTTATTAACTGTGAATAACTTTTGGTCCTAACCTTTTGGTAAGTTAGAGGTTCGTAGCAGAGTCAACGTCACGTTCGCAGTTTTCCAAGAATTTCCAAGAGTTTTCCAAGATCTCCCACCATCACCGCCTGCCTTAGGAGAATCTCCCAATACGACACCCCTTCCCCCTTCCCTACCCCGATGCCACCTTCGCCATCACGGCTGCTTCTATAATATCTGATTCCGAGATCAGTCGACACACCTAACTCCACCCACTTTCTTCCTCAAAAACGGCCGTCGACGACGGGGGGGGGGGGGCGAATGCTATCATGAAGCGGCAAGTCCACTAATTTGATCTACTGTACCCTACTTTCCTGAGCCTTTCCCCTTTATGTCTAAAAAACGCCAAACCCATTAGATAGAACCCTTTTTTCACAACTTCTTCCCCCGTTCACAATTTACCAGATATGGTTAACCTTGCTCAAACCCAAAAAAAAACAGTTCCTTTCCTGAAATCGCAGATGCGACCATTGATCGAATACTGCGGACGGATGGTTGACGCTGCTCCGTAGTTGCCAGCACCCAAGGACTGTTACCAAGGCTTGGCAGGCACTTCTTATAATGGATTCTTTTTGCTGACCTACGACCCTACCAATCATTGAAAAATATTCAACTGTTTTTTTTACTGACCTGGGAACGTTACGGTTCTGTTTGGTAAAAATCCTCACATAAAAAATTTTGAAGGCATAAAATTGCACAAAAATACCTTTCCATACTGCTCGAAATATGTCTTCATATCCTCAAGTGTTGATGAGGCCGACAGTCCACCAATGAACACTTTCTTCGTCTTTGTTACCATCTGAATTGGTGAAAAATTAGATTGCAGGGCACCCAAAACTTTTCAAAATCAAAATTGAACCTTTTCGTATCTGAAGCTACCTGACATTACCCTAGAAGAATCAGGAAACCCTTCTCTGGCAAATAACCAAAGGCTTACTCAAACTTATCATTACATCTCAGAATATTCGCGCTCAAATTCAAGAGTACCCGACAGCAGGCCCGTCGCCTGACAAGAAGGCAGAGGCACAGACAGTTCAGCGGGCGAGTCGCAGCGTGGGTGAAACGCAATACAGTGCATTCTAATCAACTCAAAGTTTAATCGCTCGGTCTTCGTCTAAACTGTCTGCGTCTCTGCTTTTTCGCACGCAATCGGGCTTTCCTTGGGCGGTATCTCAATTCAAAAAAGAGTCGCGCTAGGGTTTCGTTGCTTTTATGGGGTTTTCTGACTCTTCACTAACCCTCTTGAGTCAATGTGTACTAAAGCACACCACAAAGCCATGTCGGAATCAACGCATCCCTTGCCCGCTGTGTCGGCTGTGCAGAGTTCGCGCGTAGCGTGAAACGCTAAGTGCGGTGCATTCTACATCAACTCAAGTTTATTCGTCGGTCTCGTCTAAACCGTCTGCGTCTCTGCTTTTTTCGCACGCAACGAGCTTCCTGTCGGGTACCTCAAATTCAAAATAAAAGTCGCGCTAGGGTTTCGTTGCTTTTATGGGGTTTTCTGACTCTTCACTAACCCTCCTTGAGTCAATGTGTACTAAAGCACACCACAAAGCCATGTCGGAATCAACGCATCCCTTGCCCGCTTTATGACTGTTTGTCGATTTTTGTAGAAAAAAGGAGTGTAGGTGGGCGAAAAAAAATTAAAACGATAAAGTTCCATCCCACAAGTATTCCTGCCATTTTTCCGACCTACGTAACTACAATATTATGAAAAAGAGAGAGAAAAAAGTTCATGTCAGAGAGGAATAAATCAAAGGGGAAATTGAAGTGATCTGTAGTAAGTAAAAATCGGCTAGATTAATGAGAAAAAAGTTCGAAGAAACAAGAGTTGTCAAGAAAGTAAAAGAATATTTGTTACAACAAAATGGCCATGCGCTAGGCTCTCCTCGCCGGGATGGGTAAAAAAAAAGGGGGGGGCGGGGAGGGAATTGATGTTGAAGAATTTCTCCAGTCCTGGTGAAGAGCATAGCGGAGAGCGCTGAAATCTGACTGGATTACGCGATGTCCAAATGGAGTCTATGGTTTAGGGTGATAACAAACTGGTCTCGAGGCTTCTGTCAACCGCGAGGCTAAGCAACTAAGCATTTTGTAGTGATAGGAACCCTCACACATCAACTTCTGTATGCCAGGAAGATTTCAAATGAATTTAGACATGCCTAAATACAGAGAAGAAGAGTCACGTGTCAGAGACGCAGAGCGTTTGCTGGATTACAGGGCTTCTGTCAACCAAAGGACGAGATTGCAGATGGGAAAGCATACATTTTGTGTGGTAAATGCGCATTGTTTCAGAACCTCTTTATTCCCTTCAAAAAGCATAGTCCTAATACCACACCACACGATGCTTTTTCCATCTACAATCTCATCCTTTGGTTGACAGAAGCCTTGTAACCCAGCAAACGCTCTACGTCTCTAACATGTGACTCTTCTTCTCTGTTTGCAAGCCTGTCCGAATTCATAAAAAACTTCTTACCGCATAAAACTCCTAAGTAACTACTGCAATTCCAAGCATTCTAACAATATACATTTCACCGACTCATATCACTTACGGTAGTATTCAACGCAGTTACTTTCAATCCAAACTCCAGAATCCGCTCATTCTCAAAAAAGTGGGAGCTATAAAAGGCTAGAATATTGAGAAACAAAGAAAGATCGAACGAGGCTACCACCACTTAAGCGGCCATTTCGCCTCCTTTGATCTCTCTTTAGGACTCAAATCACAGCAGAAAACATTAAACACTTCAGTTACTAGAGAAAACAAAGTACTCATAGAGCTACCGTATGGCTGCTTTGACAAACACCAGAAACAACGTTACATAAACCGTAGGTAACTATCTGGAAACCTCATTCCATTCAAGTGGAAAGGACAGACTAGCAAGATAAAACCAGTTCTAAATCAAAGTACCTAATCCCAGATCCTCATAAAACGGATAATTTCGCAGGGCGCTATTTGTGACAGGGAAGCGAGCCATCCCTATGCGTCCATACTGCCTGGACATCAGTAAAACGTCGAGGAACAGCTGTAGACAACACCAAAAACATGTGTCCGAATTGTAAGTGTCCGTGTTGGCGGGTGATTCAACCAGATTTTCCAGCAATAGCAGCAGTGTTTCGCGGGACGACCCGCTCATAATTACGCACAACTAGGGATGGAACGAGTCGCTTGGTCGTCCATTTGTCTGCTGTCACTGTCGTGGTCTGCTACTGCACAACACCTTACCAGTTACATCCAGAGACACATGAATGTCTCTGGTACGGTAGCACGTATGAGTCGCAACAACACAGACCCCTCTTTGTGAGGAAAAACCAGTTTTTACTGAGGGCGAAAAACATTATTGAGGAGGAAAATATACAATTTAATGAGGGAGTTACCACCGATTGGCCGAATCCACCGAACATCGAAGCTTTATAGAACATCCTACAGGCCATTAAAGAAGTAGAAACAATTGTGAAATTTTTTCGAATTCACTGGTTTAGAGATGTTTAATGAGGCAACGACAGTAAGAAAAATTTGTTCGGGATAAATCAAACCAGTTCACAACCAGTTATCGGATCGCTTGGCGCAAGAACAAGTCTTCGACAATTGATTGAATGATACGGCTGCTGCTGTTGACGACTGCCTTCGAGATGCGCCACACAGACGACATCTACTCGGTATCCCGGGGAAATGTAGGCTATTCAACTGTAGCCCCAATATAACCTATAGAAGCCATCCCGAACCGATCCTTCATTCCTTGAGCAGAAGCCGATAACGTCACGATGGGGCACCTGACTAAATCAAGCAACGACTGAATTAGCCAAGCAGCTATGACACAGCTCCTTGCAGGACAGCATGGTAAGCCACGTCGGGGAGAAACACATTGGGTTATTCTACCACCTAACCTAAACTCAAATATGCAAAACACTGGTCCAAACGGCGCCATGCCTATTAAAAGGCGATTGGGTTCATTGCACAGGATAAGTGATGATGGCCGGTTTTCAATAACATCTGTATCAAAAGGATTTAGCGGATGGGTTAGCTGACCTTTCCGAAGCTGTTCCATAGGATCGGGAGATTTTGAAAGAAAACTCAACGTTGCTCAGAAACAAAAGCTTCTTGCTGGGAGAAAGGAGGTATTTAGGAAGTCGCAGCTGCAACTTTTAAAAGATATCGACTGACACAGCGCTAGCTGGAACTGGCCAAACAATGGCGAAAGTGTGAGGAAAAGAGATTTTGTATTCAATTCCGACGGAACTATTAGTGCCTGAGAAGAGCGCCCAGCGAAACAATTACATGTGAAACAATGCATTCGCACTTTCTATAGAATCTCCAATGGAATCCCCATCACGACAAAAGAAGTCGTCGACGAACGCCACCCTGTGCGGCATCGTTACGAGATGATCGAATTAGGCCCGATAACTGCGACATCATAATTGAAATTCTGCCTGTGCAAGGTGCTGTCGCATAAAATAAAGGCCGAATCCTTCAACGAGCGAAGCTCGATACATCGCCTGAATCGGCAAATTCGATTTCTAAGACCAAACCATGAGTTCTACAATCTCAGAAAAAGTACATTTGATGCTCCAGCAAATCTGTAAGGCCGGTGTCAGATATGCGGATCAAGAAATTCGCTCGATTCGCTACAAGCGAATCGCGCAATTAGCAAAGTTTGAACGGGCCTGAGAAACAATGATGAGGTTGCCTTGGCTAGGTGCTTGTTTTTGAAGACAAAATTCAGACACAATTTCTGTGAACGATCCCCTCCCGTTTGTAGAGACCTAGACCTCAGGAAAATCACAAATGTGGCACTTCCGTTTATGGAAGCGTTCAGTGCTTTATGGTCCGTGGAAGCATAAATCAAAACTCGCGCATAAAATTTGACCATTCGCGGACTAAAAACTCAATTGCTTACGCGCACAAACCAACCTGACCTGGCAATTACATCAACTTCCCCAAATGTCACCACGACATAATCATAACCCTAAACTCAGTCTAAGAGCCCAGACATTCAGCCGCTCCCGCGTCAACACTACCGTATTCACTGAACGATCACGATCGAAAGCAAGCGGTGTAATATGAGTAAGACGATGTGATGAGAGCAGCGCGTTTCGTAAGTGGAGGGAGGAATAGGGACGGAATGCAGCTGAAGAGCCGCCATCATTTGCGCTTCACCACAACTTCAACATCGTATTAGGGGAATTGAGGCGCAAGACAAGGAGCGTTCGGAGGATACTTCAAACCGAAGACAAGCCTGCCATAAACGCGCATTCCCGAAGCCGCATTTCTATTACCAAGCCATAGGAGTGCTAGTTCTTGACTGAGTGGAAAAGAAAGAGATAACGAGTAAATAAATTTGGTCCATCACTCACGATCAGGCACATAAAGAATCATGTGGGGAACAATAGGAATCTCCTGCTCACAAATTTTCCATCACTGTTCACTTTGTCCATCAAGAATTCCAGGAAAACTCACTGTTATTGGGAAGCATTGGGTGCTACCCACACACTCACCTTTCTGGGGGCCTTGCTGTTACGGGGAGAACTCATCCAAAATCCTTATCCAAATTTATTATAAGACAGAACTTGCAGAACAAAATACCAAAATTGGCATTTTACGGTCCATCAGAAACTAATATTAATAGTGGAACATGTACCGCAATGGGATGAGGCTTTCACTTCGCCTCCCAAGGTCAACAAAGTGACCATCCGCCCGGGTTGGACGTGCTTTCGCTCAACCAACAGTCTACTGATGATGATGAACATTTTTTGAAACTCATCGCAATCACATTGTTCGACCTCTCCAGGCTTCCCTGCGGAATTGTTTGGATTTATGCTAAGTTAAAGGAATATGGAGGACTGGCTCGAATGCAAAACAAAAATGCTCAAAAACTCTAATTGGGAAGTAAGGAATAACTAGCACCCAACGGTGGTATAGCCTGGGCTAATACTTGGCAGTCGATTATAGGTCTTTTCTTTCCCTCTCTCCCCAATTCCAACAATTTTTCAGTGTAGCGCTTCAAAACGGTTTCGTAGCATGAACCATACAGGAGCGCGCTGCGAACGATTTCACAGCAAGTCACCACATCACAGGCCTGAAATCTGGACCCAGCATGTGTTATACTCCAAAACGACTCAGACTGCAGAGCGCTCTGCACTTTTAGCATCATCAGCCATGGGAATAGCGCAAAAATTGGATCAAATAAACTAAAAGCAGAATTCGCTCTTTCGGTAAATTTACAAAACCAGCATACTTTTTTTGAATGTTTTTGCTTTGGTGTTTTCTCCCGCAGTTCGCTATCTGTATGTATAAACAACACAATGCGGATCGGGTTC
>MU869597.1:10446-31982 GCA_036418205.1 Ostertagia ostertagi | reverse complement strand
AGGGTAATTCGATGCCCTGATTACGAATATGACATTCATTTTTGATGTTGGCGTTCCATTTGGTGCCACCTTGTCACGACCGCTTATTCACAAAATCCCGTGTAAACGTACATAGGGGTTATTTGGTGCCCTGATTACAATATGCATTTATTTTTGACCCTTGCGCCATTTGGCGCCCATTTTCTGCTCGCTTGCGCTCTCGCATGGGGTTGATCACTCGCTATCAGGACTAAGCCCTTAGGAAAAAGAGGGCTCAGATTTGAGAGAGCCACTCACCCTAATACCACACACCTTAACGTTTGCTCACATGCTGCGTGATTTACCACCTCGGAGTCCTCCTTCTCCAATAACTTAGTCTTAAGCACAATGTATAAGTGAGAGAGCCCAGGAGAGCAGAAAATATGCGTTAGACAGCGGTCAATTCAAAAACGAATGTCATATTCGTAATCAGGACACCAAATAACCCCTATTGTACAAGTTTTACAGCGGATTTCGTGAAAACAGCCGTCGTGACAAGGTGGCGCCAATTGGCGCCAGCATCAAAAATGAATGTGATACATATACGTGATAACGGCATCGAATTACCACTATAGGGACAAAATGAATCGCTTCACCGTTACCACATCTAATTTCCATTTAGCACTGTTTTTATGGTTCTTTCAAGGAGTTTAGCAGCCTGCTCCCGCGATTGGAAAGAGGAATTACGACAATTCCCTTCTCTTAGCCATTAGCTTTTTAGGTCCTTTCTTATCCTTTCCGGTCAGATTAGAACCGAATAATTGCCTGACTATTCACTAAACATCTTTGAGTTGTTAGCACAGCCGTCAAGCAGCCGACAACGGTCCAAGGGCGAGGATCGACTGTGGGATGGTGCAACTGTTTTTAGGAGGGGTGTCGCTGCGAGGGTGATTGATTTTCTACCTAAAACTGTTGTTTCGTTATTTTCCCGCCATCTTAGCAGGAATGCGAATTCATTAAACCCTTTCCGTTATTGTTCGCAACGGAAAATGAAGGTCCACGATTCGGCATTCCCATTTCCAACTCACTGTTGGGGCGAGATCGTTCAGTCCAATGTAAATGCGAGCATAGAGATTTGATTTCTCATTGTAGAGGTTTCCCACAATTCATTGTCTGACAACCTGACAGAAGAANTTGATCGTTAGNGNNAANNTTTCCTTTATCACTGCACTAGCTAACTTCACATTCTGCAAACACCGGGGATTGGTATAACTTCCCTCAGTCAATGTCAAATTCCAACAAAAGCACATCATGCGCAGCTTTGATGCAGTCTCGCTCCATACGGACGTCAAAAGAACCCAAATTTTTAGACTTGACAAGGATTAATCAAGAAATTCACTCAGGGCTTCTCTGGAGTGCAATATCTTTCAACTCGATGGAAAAGCTTCTGCTCAACATCGCTGTCCGAATGGGAGTAAGAATAGCTTCACAGCTAGCAATTGTAATTTGCTTTATTCGGAACATAGGTCGCTAACAGCCGGAACAATTTTCTATATAAGGTACACAGACGACGTACTTATAATCGGCTCCTCTTTAGTGAAATGCAAAAAAAACACGTAACTATTCGGACGCAATAGATACCAATATCCAATTTACTGTAGAAAATCCAAGTGTAAAGAGTTTCGCTCCATTATGTTGTCCATTTTGATTGTTAGTATCCAAAACTAACTTCTGCAACCCACTGTTTCTGTACTTGAAAATTTATATTCAGAATGGAACAAAACTTCTGTTTCAACTTGGAGCCTGACATCCTAGATAACATGAAAGCCACCAAACGCTATCGGAACCTTAATAGCGACGCTAGGACGAAAATTTGCACCTCCAAAATCGATGAACGTTGGATTCGATGGTTTTGACATGTTCGATAAGGGAGAAAGAGTATGTGAAAGCACCAATATATGCATGGAGACTACACTCGACACCAGATGTGGTGTCGAGTGTATCCTATCCGTGGTGATGTCATTTGTCAACGATAGCACGGCATTAAAAGTTGACAGTGTGATCAAATGTTCGCATCTCCCAGGACGATCACTATTCCGTGCACTACCGCATCTCAAACGCCTAGTCACATACTAGAGGCTCTCAAGGAAATTACTGCAAAGAGGGTCGTAGGCTACTGCAAATCCTTCTATATTATAAAGCGCTAACTTTGTGTGTCGGTTTGTGTATCTGTATGTGTGTGTGTGTGTGCGTGTGTGTGTGTATGTGTGTGTGTGTCCGTCCGCAAAATGAAGTGAGTGAGAAGGAAGCTCATGGGATAAACAAACCGCTAACAAATCGGGTAGCTTACAGGATTTGAGATATCAATGTTTTGTAGCAGGATAGTTGTGATAACACTCTTAGGGCTATATAAACACCTGCTTAGCATACCATATCATGATTGTGTCCCTTCTACTGTATGAAACACCATTGTGTTGCATACGCGTCACTTCCACGAGGTGTTGGTGTCACAGGAGGAAGGGACCATAGCGGAGGATAGAAAGCTTGCGCAGGAAAGGAAGGTCCCGGCGGTTGACGGGGGACTAATCTGGTATAAATATGTCAGCTCAGGGGGTCGGCTTATTTGGTAGAATGTCCAGAATGTTGGCGAAAACATGTCGGAGAGAAACAAAGAGACTTCTTCATAAAGGGCTCAAAAGCACTGTAGGGCGCTGAGGAATCCATTGGTTCATTCTAATAGCAGTTTGAAAATCGTACAAGATAACATGCACAAAAAGAACCTTCCCTCTCACATTAATAGTCAAAGCGCCACAGCGCTCAATAGAGGGCATCACAGAAAGGAAATACTGGGAGCGCTTGAGATGAAACGGTTAACACTCGAAATAAGTAGGAAGAAAGAGCTATGTGACACCCTTGAAATTTCCATATAGCATCATGCATCTCAATGGTTGCAAGGCATTCCTCCTATTCAAGGGTTCCAACAGAGTAGGCTATCCTGAGTTCTCGTTCGGTAAGCTTGGAAAATTCATTGAGGCAAATGCGTGTGCTTTGGTTCAATTTATCATGCATATTGTTAGACTTCAGTAAGAAAAGTTATTATGGCCCTGACGAAGATGTTAAGCACCAAAATAATTGAACAGGCCTTTCCTGTTGTTATCACTTTTTGGTCGCACCCCGAATATCTTACAATCTTGAAGCTCTATAGGCTCTTAAGGGACGCTGTCGCTGCCCGCTATGATTTTCGCGACAACTTGCGTCCTATGGCGCCTTTATCAGTCCCTTTATCTAATTGTTGCCACTTTCTTTCCCCCCACCAAAATATGTCTTTTCACCGTCCACCCCTACCTCTACATTTAGAACACAACTTCTCATTGTTGTTAATGTGCGCACCATGGATTTTGGGACACTTGCGTTCCAGTAACTCTTGTCTGCCTTTATCAGTTGTTATCACTTTCTGTCCGGAACCAAGATGTTCCCGTCTCCTACTTCACTATTTAATATCTCTTGTATCCAGGCTCCTGTCAATACTCGTGCGTGCCCCGCCAGTGATTTCCGTAGCATTCGGCGTGCTAAGCGCTTTGAACATTAACACCTTATCAGTTGTTATCACTTACCAATTATTTTCCTGTCCACCCCCTATCTCACATTTAGAGAAGGACTCCTCATTGCTGCTGAAGCGCGCGCGCAATAAATTTCCGCGATGCTTCGCGTTCTAGAGCCTTTATCAGCCCTTATCAGTTGTATATCACTTTCTTTACCCCACCAAATATGTTCCTGTCCCACTCCCTACTTCATATCTTAAAACCAACTCCTGACGACCACTGGTGCCCGAGCTATGAATTTCCGGTCAGACAGAATGTGCACCATCACACACCCAACAGAATCACTTAAGCCGATTAAACCCACCAGTTTTGGCTGCTCTTAGGCGTGCATCACACGGGCGCTGCAGTGCGTGTGAAACAGAAGACGTCATAATATTTTGTATACGCTTGCCTGGCAAAACTTCGTTCCACCTTTCGCGTCGCTCCGTCGCAATAGGCCTGGAACCATTGTAAGCTGGCTGACTCCTTACAAACTTTTTTTCTCTAGCTCTAGGACATTGTTTATGAACAGAGCTACCACTCGAGTTCGGGCGAACTCTCCTCCTAAACCGGTCCATGCGCCGCCCGCCAAGCAGTTGGTCTACTTTCCTTCGTCAACCGCTCCCCACTTTTCTCCCGGCACCTGAGCAGTCGTTGAGACGATTCATAAGTTTGGCCGCAGTCCAGTCCACTTTACCTAACAATCGCAGCATCCTCCTGCGCGCCTCTTCCTTCGACAACCTCAACCCACTTTTTCCCCTGTCTCCTGGACATATCGGGCAGAGGTGCTCCGCCTAGCAGTTGGCCTCGTTTCCTTTGCGGACCTCTATCCACTTTTTTCTCGGGTCTCGACACGGTGAATATCGGTCGAGGAAATCCTCGACAGGGGGTCGTACTTTGTCAAGGTGGGTCATGGGGGGTCGTACTCGTGGGGGTCAGTAACGTCAGTGGCATCGTGGTGCAGATAGGAGGGATAGGGTGTAGCGCAGCAGAAAACAAGGATATGAGAAAAAATGATATAAAATATCCTTTGCAGGTTCAGTCGCTCCGTCTCTCTACCTCCGAGAAGGAAGTATTTGAAAGTATACAAAGAATGAAAGTGCATCTTTGCAAGGAACAGGGTCACATGTGCACACGCGCTGCGAAGGCATTCCTCCATCTATCGCCCGCTTCCTCATTGAGAATGACACTGTTGTTAGGGACGCTGTCGCAAAAACGACAACCGTGAAGGAAAGGCCCTGGGCAAATGAAGTTGTTCTTCAGGTTATAGGAGTTACGAAATGTGTTTACTACAATGCAGCTTTTGTCAACTGGTCATGATCATATAACACTTCCAATCGATTCTGCAACTTCGAGTGCATGGCCTATACCCAGACAAAATCGGATGGTGACGATTGCCCTTTTGTTATTGCTTATGTTGGAAGAATGTATTGCGGACACATTTCGAGCGTTGCCAAGCGAATTACACTTGCAATGGTGAAGAAGGGAGCGGCTTTTTGAGCGGCCGAGAATCATTATCGATAGATCCTCGACATAAATATCTTCTCAAGATGAAGGACGTAGAAGGAAGATAAACATACTGCTGGAAAGCGCAAACATTCCCCTTTTCAAAACTGTTTTCATTTTTTCGCGTTCCTACGGAATTAGAGAGATAAATAATCATTATTATTCACTTTAGAGTGGCGAAAAATTGCAGGAAGAATTCGAGATCCTCGATGCTGCCGAGTGTAAAGACTTTAGATCAACTTCTGTATTGCCCGGTAGTAACAAATCCAGTTCTATCTAACTCCACTACTTACTGCTCTCAAAGATTGTTGTGAATATAGGGGTGTAGAACCTTTCATTGAAAGTGTAGATTTCGGTGCGGTTTCGAGCGGGGTGGTTTCGGACGATCTAACCCACGACAAACCGCGCTGCAACTGAATGCTTTGCTGTACATTGATGGAACTCGCTTATTCACATCAAATCAAAGTTAGAGGGGTTGTATCAAGACCCCGATCTGAGGGGTGTCGTACTGAGGTGACCACGTCCTCGACTCAATTTTACCCTGATCTCCAAGGCTTCTTGGAACCGAGCAACAATTTTGATAGCGAGCTCCACACAATTTTGTGCACTCCATGCCCAACACTAACATTTAACCTGTCCCTCTCCCCTCTGACCTGGTCTGCTTTTTCCATCTTCTAATAAGTCTCGGAACCGATTATGAGGACTTGTAGGGAACGCTGTTTCCTTTAGGGCACGCTCCGCTCCGCCTATTGTAGGGATGGAGCCGGATTCCGCTAACGTCATGCATGAAATGAAATACCTCAGCCCATGGAATACCTCAGGGGTCGCTTCTCTAAACCAACTTTTGTCTCGGCACTGTAGGTTTTCTAGAAAAGGGAGTTATGGATTTTTTCATTGAGTACCGCGTTCTCAGAGAACGCCTCTCTCAGAGAAGGTGGCTCCCCCTAATTCGTTCTCACTCATCAACGCACACTTTTGTCCAGTTTTTTCCCCAGTATCGAGTTTGTCTTGTAACCGAATTTGAAATCCTGGTCGTCGGTATCGCTCATTTCCATGCACGCCACGCCCACTGTGGGCGGCACACCTATCCCACACTTTATCTAGTCTCTTCAGGTGAATCTCCAAAAAGTAGGGATTTTGCGACAAACAGACACCGTGGCATAAACAGGCAGCCATAGCGCATTCTACTGGGTTTTGTCCCACAATTTCTGGCCAAATTTCAACATTTTGATTTCTTCAATTGTTATCTTTCCTGAAAAACAGTTGATCAAAAATGCAACCAACATCATAATCACTGACATGCATCCATTTGCTAGGGAACGAATGGATGCATTGCTCCCGGAACGAGTGATGGTGTGAGATAAAAAGCTAGAGGGCCTTTTTGGGGCTCTTTTTGTAGTGGATTTACTGATTTTTTCTCTCCTAGCTGCTGCTTCAGGGAGCTGGGAGGTGATAGTACGATGGAGCAATGTCAGGGCTATACGATAGATGTGGTGTCGTGGTCCAGCCAGTTTCCTCGAAACGTGGCGAGTTATCTTTGCAATGTGATTTCGGGCGGTCCTTCGGAGAAAGGAGATTTTGAGAGGTTTGGGCCGTTCTTTCTCGCACTGCTGACACTCATAGAAAGCTGTTTCATGGTTACCTTCGCAATGGAAGTGTGCATGAAGTGAAGTGGTTCTCAAAACAGGAAACCCAGCAAATCCAACGATCCGGGGGTATTACCATCTGGTGAAAGAGCTGGGACTTTAGTCGAGATGGTGGGTCTAAGCTGCGAAGCAACCAACAAGGTGCCGCGTGCTCGAATTGTGGTAGACTCGCGAACTCATTTGCACTGCGTGACTAACCAGGGAGGTCTTCCAGGAAATGCCAAGCTTTTTCAAAACGGTTTTTTGCATGATATCGGGACACATGCGTGAAACACCAAGCTGTAGTTCATTTTTCCTGAGCGGCCCTCTGAATACCAAAAAAAAGGAGCGAAGAAAAAATTCTCAAGAACTGCCGTTCTAACCCGCTTTTTTGTTTTATTTTGTGACGTACATCGCACACAGCGTTGACCAGTGTCATATCAAAAGGTTCTCATGAATGTACATTGAGAACAGTGCGGAATTCGGTCAAAAATAAAACGATCTCCTTAGCATGTATTGAAACTATTGTGGAATATTCATCAGCGCCTTCTGAAGCTAGGCTGTCAGCGGTAGTCGGGTGGCCTAGTGGTTAGTGGTGCGGTCTGTGAATCGGAAGTGGAAGGGGCGTTGTTGATGGTTCGACTCCCCACAGTGCCAAAGTTTTGCTTTTTC
The DNA here is from genome assembly GCA_036418205.1 of Ostertagia ostertagi. Classification (NCBI taxonomy): domain Eukaryota; kingdom Metazoa; phylum Nematoda; class Chromadorea; order Rhabditida; family Trichostrongylidae; genus Ostertagia; species Ostertagia ostertagi. The sequence continues at coordinate 24,640 of MU869597.1, read as the reverse complement.
TCTATTGTCTTTCCTGTGATCGTGCACTCCTGCGCATGCATATAATGCGGATTTATGTTCGTTTTGAGATCCTACGACTGCAAATTCGTATTGGTCTCTCACGAACTTGTGTGTGCATCGATAGAAATTTTATAATTCATAAACAAATTGCCCCCGGAAGGCTTGGAGAAGGGCTAACGTGGAATAGGAGGGGTCCGTCCTAGAAATTACCACGGAAACCGAGGTTCTCCCTCGCAGGGCAAGTCTCACACAACTTTGCGTTTTTCGCAGCTGATCTAGCCATCGGCAGTAGACCCAGCCAGAATTATGACCAGAAGTCCATCCTGCCAGTGTTTGACAAGGAGGAGAACTAATGACATAGTCATTGCTGTCTTCTCACCCATCGCTTGAGTGTCTACCATTGTCTATTACGGGGAAGGATCTCTCATTCCGTAAGAAATGACAAGAAGGTCGCCTCCAAATTGTTTACCAAAGAGCCTGACGGGCTACTGACCCATGGTCCAACTGTTCGAAGTTAGGACGAAATCTTAATTTTCCCTGAAACTTTCGGGCTAGGGGTTATTCGGCGTCCTGATTACGAATATTCTATTAGTTTTTGGCGTAAACGTCATTTGAATCCGCTATGACGCCATTGGGCGCTACAACGGCGCCGTTTTGGTGTCGCAACTTTCTCCACCAGTTTTTTAGTCAATATCTACGTATGAAGGTTGGTGTTGCTCCTAATTATAGATATGGCATCTGCTATTCACGTTGACTCCCTTTTCGTGAGTTTTGGAACGCCAACAGAAAATGCAAAAAATTGTCACTGGGAGGATCCGAACCACGGACCACTTCATAACCCCTTTTTTGGTATTCAGAAGGTCGCTCAGGAAAAATGAACTACGGTTCAGTGTTCCATGCATGTACCCCTATATCATGCAAAAAACCGTTTTGAGAAAGCTTGGCATTTCCTGAAAGACCTTCCTCGTTAAGTGGGAATGTCTTGTCTATACAGTCGCAGAATAAAACCTCTGCAGATGGTCAGGCGTGCACGTCGGTCATTCAGTCGATGCATGCTGCTTCCATCAGAGATTCCAATCTGCTGCAGCTCCTTCCATTCAGGTATCGACTCATGGTGCGTCCAGATGTTTCCTACAGTTTCCTGCTGATAGCGTCCGGATGCACTTCCCATTCTTTGCGCAAGGGGTCCTGATCGGAAGTGAATGAAGGTTCATAATGACTCGACGTTTAGCAGCCCCATCTCATTTGCCGATGCCTATCGCAATCATTAATTAGGTGCCCGAGCAGCTAGCAAAGACTGGTCAAATTGGACCCAGTCTTTTGCTACTATCGGGCACTAGATCTTCCCTATCAGCGCTCCTTGCAAGGTTCTTCTTAGAATTGCTGTAAGGCATAATCACTGGGTGCGGTAGCTGATCTGTTTTGATTCCTTCTTGATCTATCTCTTATCTCTTTGCGCATTTGAGCTGCCAGAAACATCCTGGCCAAAGGTCCCGACGTTGTTCTTCAATATATCAACTTATTCCATTATGAGCAGTTAATTTGACATGAAGGATTTTAAACTGGAACAAAAATCGGCCAGGAATTATGGGACAACCCAATATACAGGGTTTTCCGCCCCGATTCGTAAACTTTGCATTCATTTCGGTAAACGTTGCAAGCAATTTCGTCAACGTTTCAGATATTTTCGTAAACGTTTCAGCCCATTTCGTAAACGTTGCAACCAATTTCGTCAAAGCAGCAGATATTTTCGTAAACGCTTCAGCCCATTTCGTAAACGTTGCAACCGATTTCGTCAAAGCTGCAACCATTTTCGTAAACGTTGCAGCCCATTTCGTATTTCTTCCAACCCATTTCGTCATTCTAAACCCCAACTCGTCACTTTTGCAAGCAATTTCGTAAATATTGCAATCAATTTCGTAAATTTCGTAGTGTGCGAGTTGGTGTAATATTTGGGCACAATGTGGTTCGGGAAGGGCCACGGGAGCACGACAATTAGCGAGAAGATAAAAGGATAAAGGATAAAGCATTTGCCGTTGATCAATCCCTTTTTGGGATGCGGCACGCATTCTACTTCCATTTGTACATTCGTAGTGGCGTTTGAATGCGATGTGGCCTATACAATGACTTGCGGGGGCCAGCCGATGTTCAAGTCAGTGTTTTTATCCTCCCAGACAAGTCTGGTACCAATTAACCGACCCCGGAGGGATGGAAGGCTTGGTTGGCCCGGGCGACTCACGACCCAGGATTTGATCCCCGGACCGCTCGCGTGCGTGGCGAGCCGCTTGCCCACTACACCACTTCCGCGGCAGGGACGGAAGTGGTGTAGAGCCAAGGGGAATGAAGTCAATTCAAGGGAGGGTCGGAGTGAGGGCAGTCACTCAACATGTGTGAGAAGCCGGAATGTCCGAGTTTGCACTACTTCGCTAAGCCGCGGCAGCGAATGCCCCCCCCCCCCTTCTTGGGCCATATTGCGCCTGTGTTTGTAATGTGTGACAATTTGAGACGATTTATAAGAACACAATTCCAATCAGCTAATCACTTCGTTGAACGTGACACTGGGCAATGAGAATGCTTACGCACCTCAGAATCCCTCTTCTCTGAGGTTTGCTCCTAAACCTGGGCGATCAGTGAATCCTGAAGCACGCGTATACCGGGCGCTGACCCATTCTCCGCCCGTGGAACCAGCATGCTTCCCCGAGAAAGCTATCACCCATTGTGTTAACCCGTCGTGAGCGTGTGTTGCCGGGTCAAGTGTGTCGTTGAAGGATATCCTCGACAGCGTCACAGGTGGGGGCGTATTGGCGCGCTGAGAGGCAAGAGATTGGACGGATGATGCCAGTACGGATCACTCAACGTCGGAGGACACAACGTCCAAGATCAAGCGTCAGATGCCACGCGTCAGAGCCATTCCCGAATAAACAGTGGTAATCAGAGTGTACGCGTCTGTAACTCTTAGCTTGGACAGTTGCAGAGTCCTGGATCACGACCCACCAATAATCGACATAGAATCCTCTAATTCGTACGTTTCGAGGGAACAATTCGATTATGTTGATTGGTAATCCTGAAACTCAGGTGCATTCTGATTCTCCAGGTAGAATCTCTGTCAGGTGCACAGATGCACTCTTCGCAAAAAGTGCAAAAATTCCTGCTCACAAACGAGCATGGGACACCGAGGCCGTCATGCCGTTGTACAGAACTTCGCTCGGGAACTTAGGGATGTCTTCAGAAGTCATATTTTCTTCGCGGTGATCAGGAACTGAAGCAATCGGTGTCAGTTTTCCTTGTTTTAGATGGAACAAGCGCTCGACTAGCATTGCAGGATGACAGATGCATTATAAAGCATCAAGATCTATACCACGATTTAAATACAACCTGATCATACTCTTGATGAGATTAACTAGAAATTTATGGCTGCTCTCTCTTCTCATTTTCCCGCATCTGCATGTTTCTTTGCGACGATTGGATGCTAGGAGACCTATTGGGGGAAGAAAGAAACGCAACGCATTTTGAAACACTATAAAATGGGCTCCATCTTTTCGAAGAGTCCCACACTTTGCACAATATTTCGCTAATCTCATAAATTCTTCGTAACCCCTTTAAGGGACACTTTGCGTGAAACTTCAAAGTGAGTTGAGTCCCACGGGATTTTGCTTTTGAAGAACTACTGGGCTTTAATTATTTTATTTTGGTATCTTGACTCTAGTTCGGATCCCTGGTTGAATCTGACTTCGTTATATCCTCCATGATCCAGTAATTAGGATTCTCAATCCAGTATTTTCCAACTTAATTGCCCAACGACAGCGAATGTCCTGGAATCAAAAACTGGGCTCTACGGCGACCGGGTCAACCGGGCCTTTCATCACTGGCCAGTGGATTGGCATCAAACTTGTCCAGGAGGACAGAAACACTGACTTGTACATCGGCTAACCTCTGCAAGTTGTATAGGCCAACTCGCATTCAAATACCGCTACGATCCTGCATGGAAGTACAATGCGCGGCGCCTGTTCTCAATTTTGCCAGCTCGTTCGTAGCGAGTGGGGACTGCATTCGTGGCCTAAGCACATACGAGGGGTATTTCAGATTTCACCTATAAGACCTGTTTATGGAATTAAATTCGAAACTATTCCCAAAAACTTTAAAAGTCAGCTTATTCTGACTGCCGCCTGATAATCAAGCAACACCATTAAAAGCTGAATCGTTGATTAATAGTTAAATAACAGTAAACCGAATGGATTTCTGGCACTTCACTGTGTGCATCTCAACCGTCAGGATGCATGGGTAAGCGACCCAGTATAACTACAGGACCAGATCGATCCAGTCCAGTGGCCAGTTAGTCGACGTAATTAGAGGAGGTCATCCATCGAGGGACCGTTTTTGGGCAGGACTGACGTCGACAAACTTTTAAAACTATACGTAAACAAGCAGAGATCACTAGATTTCAGTTTCGTGGACAAGGGTTCAACGGCCTCGAATAATCGTCACATCCCGAAGAGAGTGGAGACTAAAACTTAAAATTACAATTGAAATTTGTTGAAATCCCGTTAAGATTGGTACCAAAATGATCGCGAATGCAAGCTGTTTCCGAAAATGTTCACATTTCCAGCTTCGGAATACATGTTTCGAATTTCCTAGTCGAACTGGAGGGTTTGCAATGGTGTTATGACCGCAGGTACTGCTATTGGCAAGAAGAGACTCAATCGCTCGTTTCCTTGAAAATAAGGCCGAAGGTTTCGAGGAAATTGAGAGTTCGCTATATCTTTAGATTCGTCATGACCAGTGCTATCCGATGGTATAAATTTTATAGCATTTGCGCCATATTTTCATAAGTTACAGCAAAACGACGGTTTGCTACGGAAAGTTGTATCACATTTCGGCGATTGAACAAAAATTAGGGGCGGTATTGTAGTTCGCGTCAACATTGGAGTGTCCATAATTACAAGAGTTGTGTGAAGTGGGTCGGGGACATAATTGGTAGGTGCCTGAAAGCGATATCAACTAGTAAAGGCTGATAAGGCGCAAAACGTAAAAAACGTCAACTCCATTACGTAATCCGCGTTAACACTAGAGCGCGCACAGTCCCAAGTGTATGTGTGGTGGGACATTGTTGGTGGAGAAAAGAGGGCTATAACCTCTGATAAGGGCCGATAGGACGCCTGAGAGCGCAAAAGTCGTCAACTCTATGTGAATGGGTGCGTTCACATGATGTCGACCAACAAGCGTATCTCAGGCAGGTCTAAACAAATTTCATTCTCAGTTCATTAGCAAGAAGAACAAAACAAACCGCAAAACCATTCAGATTCCTCAATAATGGTGGATGTAAAACGAGGATAAGTGTTAGATGCTCAATTATGATGGATGAGCGCGTTTAATTTTCAAGCTAACAGCAAGCGAATCCTATTCAGAATCCTACTATCTCAATTCTGGGTGTTTACAGAGTTATGGAGCGTTCACAGTTGGCGATCGTACGTGCGAATAGGCGAGTATGCGAGCAGTCGAGTAGACAAGTGGGCGAGTGGGCGATGAGGGAAGGATACGTACTGATATGTGCTCCGCCCAAGAGCGGTCGCCTAATCGCCTAATCTAAGTGCCTCGCCTTCTTTACTACTCGCCTACAACGCCCTATGGGCGGAGTAAACCAATCAATATGCAGGCAGACTTCCCCGCCTAATCACTTACTCACCTACTCGCCCAATCGCCTGATCTATACGTATATCTATACGCCTATAGAGGTAATCCGATGTCGAATTTACGAAGTATGACCATTCATTGTTTGATGGTTGTGGTTCGATTTGGCGCCACCTTGTCACAAACCGCTTTTTCACAAAATCCCGTGTAAACGTACATAGGGGTTATTTGACGCCATGATTACAATATGACATTTATTTTTTACCCTTGCGCCATTCGGCGCCCATTTTCTGCTCGTTTGCGCCCTCGCACGGGGTTGATCACTCACTATCAGGATTAATCCCTTAGAAAAAGGAGGGCTCAGATATGAGTGAGCCACTCACCCTGGATTATCACAACTTAACGTTATAACGTTTGCTACATGCTGCGTGATTTACCTTCCTTTGAGTCCTACTTCTCCAATAAACTTTAAGCACAATGTATAAGTGAGAGAGCCAGGAAATATGCGTCACACAGCGGCAATTACAAAAACGAATGTCATATTCGTAATTAGACCCAAAGTAACAGGCACGTAATGTACAAGTTTTCAGCATGGATTTTGCGTGCACACAGGCGTCGTGAAAAGGTGCCTAGGCGACAAATAGCGCCAAACAAAAATGGAATGTCAATACGTATACCGGAGGGCATCCGAATGACCCACTTAGGTAACCGTCTCGACGAAAAATGAAATTTTATGAATTCGGAGCAGTAATAGTGGAATAGAAGGAATAAGTAGGGATTCGTGTAGAGGACAAAATGAGTCGCCTCACTGTTACCACATCTGATTTTTGATTTAGCACTGTTTTTATGGTTCTTTTCAAGGCAGTTTCGCGGCATGTGTCTCAGGCACGGGAAGAGGATTCGACGAATTCCCTTCTCTCAGCATTAGCTTTGTTAGGTTCTTTTATCCTTATCGCGTCAAATTTAGAACCGGAATAAGTTTGCCTGACTATTCAGTAAACATCTTTGAGTTGTTAGCACAGCCGTCAAGCAGCCGACAACGGTCCAAGGGCGAGGGTCGGCTGTGGGATGATGCAACCGTTTTTTGGGAAGGGTGTCGCTGCGAGAATGGTTGATTTCCTTACTACCTAAAACTGTTGTTTCGTTAATTTCCCGCCATCTTAGCAGGAATGCCGATTCATTGAACCCTTTATGTTATTGTTCGCGACGGAAGATGAAGGTCCAAAACCCGGCATTCCCATTTCCAAACTTCACTGTTGGGGCGAGATCGTCTAGTCCAATGTAAATGCGAGCATAGAGATTTGATTTCTCATTGTAGAGGTTTCCCACAATTCATTGTCTGACAACCTGACAGAAGAAGTTGATCGTTAGTGTAAAATTTCCTTCATCACTGCACTAGCTAACTTCACATTCTGCAAACACCGGGGATTGTATAACTTCCCTCAGTCAATGTCAAATCCCAACAAAAGCACATCATGCGGAGCTTTGATGCAGTCTCGCTCCATACAAATGTCAAAAGAACCCAAATTTTTAGACTTGACGAGGATTAATTAAGAAATTTACTCAGGGCTTCTCTGGAGTGCAATATCTTTCAACTCGATGGAAAAGCTTCTGCTCAACATCGCTGTCCGAATGGGAGTAAGAATAGCTTCACAGCTAGCTGATGCAATTTGAACTTTCTGGAACATACATAGGTCGTTAAACGCCGGAATTATTTTCTATATATATGGTCACAGCCGAGCGTACATAAAATCCGGCTCCTCTTTATTGAAATGGAAAAAATCTAACAGTACCTATCGGATACACTGTACCAATATCCTATTCACTGTAGAAAATCCAAGTGTAAAGAATTGCTCAATCACGCTATTCCATTTGATCTACTACTATATATAAGCGCTAGTGTGTGTGTGTGTGTGTGTGTGTGTGTGTGTGTGTGTGTGTGTGTGTGTGTGTGTGTGTGTGTGTGTGTGTGTGTGTGTGTGTGTGTGTGTGTGTGTGTGTGTGTGTGTGTGTGTGTGTGTGTGTGTGTGTGTGTGTGTGTGTGTGTGTGTCCGTGTGTGTCCGTGTGTGTCCGTGTGTGTCCGTGTGTGTCCGTGTGTGTCCGTGTGTGTCCGTGTGTGTCCGTGTGTGTCCGTGTGTGTCCGTGTGTGTCCGTGTGTGTCCGTGTGTGTCCGTGTGTGTCCGTGTGTGTCCGTGTGTGTCCGTGTGTGTCCGTGTGTGTCCGTGTGTGTCCGTGTGTGTCCGTGTGTGTCCGTGTGTGTCCGTGTGTGTGTCCGTGTGTGTCCGTGTGTGTGTGTGTGTCCGTGTGTGTCCGTGTGTGTCCGTGTGTGTGTGTGTGTGTGTGTGTGTGTGTGTGTGTGTGTGTGTGTGTGTGTGTGTTGTGTGTGTGTGTGTGTGTGTGTGTGTGTGTGTGTGTGTGTGTGTGTGTGTGTGTGTGTGTGTGTGTGTGTGTGTGTGTGTGTGTGTGTGTGTGTGTGTGTGTGTGTGTGTGTGTGTGTGTGTGACCGGAAATTCATAGCTCGAGTCACAGTAACGATAGCGCAGTGGTTCTTACATATGTTATAGGGGGTGGGATGGGGACACAAGTGGTACGTGATAGGAACTGATAACGACTGATAATAGCTGATAAGAGGGGCTAGAAAGCGAGCATCGCCAATTTCGTTTTGCCGTTCATATTGGTAAAAGAGCGTCTATACTTACAAGTCTTATGTGGGGCGGTCCCGGGACATTGGTGGTACATGATTGGAAGCGATAGCAACTGATAATGGCTGATAAGATGCGCCAGAACGCTGAAGTCGTCGATTCCGTTGCCTGGCTCGCGTTGACACCAGAGCAACCATACTTACAAGTGTTATGTGGGGTGGGACGGGGACATTGTTGGTGGGTGCCAGAAACTGATAACGATTGATAAGGGCCGATAAGGCGCGCCAGAACGCTGAAGTCGTCGATTCCGTTGCCTGGCTCGCGTTGACACCAGAGCAACCATACTTACAAGTGTTATGTGGGGTGGGACGGGGACATTGTTGGTGGGTGCCAAATGATAATTGATTAAGGGCCGATAAGGCGCGCCAGAACGCTGAAGTCGTCGATTCCGTTACCTGGCTCGCGTTGACACCAGAGCAACCATTCTTGCAAGTGTTATGTGGGGTGGGACGGGGACATTGTTGGTGGGTACCAGAAACTGATAACGATTGATAAGGGCCGATAAGGTGCGCCAGAACGCTGAAGTCGTCAATTCCGTTACGCAGCGTTGACACTAGAGCGTTCCTATTTACAAATTGTAGTACGTGCACATTGTTTTGATATAACCAGCTTACTTAATAGAATTCGACTGCATAAACCTAAACAAGTCTTCAGCAAATGATAAGTTTCATTTCTGATGCACTATAAGAAAACCCAAACTCATTAAACCGCTAATCCTTTCGGGGTTCTAAATAATGGTGAATGTAAATAAATGATAAGCCTTAGCTCCTCACTTATGTAAATAGGCATATTTCGTTTTCATTTTGAGACTGACAGCAATCCTATTCACCGCTAAATTATCTTAATTCAAGAAGAATGCTGGATGTTTACAGAGTGTGATCAATATACCAGTTCAGCTCCAGACGTTATCACGCGTATTCTCGATGAGCTTCAGTGAAACTGTGGAGGGTCTAACACAGTCAATAGTGAGATGGTTAATGGAGTATCTCATGCTGATATTCCATGGGTCCTCCAATTTCGCTAAAGCCTGCCGTGTGATGCGCGCGATAGCGGGCGAAGCAAAACTGGTTTATTATAAACTAATTCTGCAACCCCGTTTCTGACTTGAAAATTTGTATTAAGGAATGGAACAAAACTCTGTTCACTTGGAGCTGTCAATGGCAATAGAGGGCATCACAGAAAGGAAAATACTGGGAGCGGTTGAGATGAAACGGTTAGCACCCGAAATAAACAGCAAGGAAAGAGCTACGTGACATCCTTCAAATTGTCACATAGCATCATGCCATTCTCAATCGTTGCATGGCATTCCTACTATTTAAGGGTGCGAGCGGGGTAGGTTATCCTAATTTCTCGTTGGGTAAGTTTGGAAAATTCATTGAGGCAAACGCGTGTGAGTTGGTTCATATATCACGTATATTGTTAGACTTCAGTAAGAAAAGCTATATCGAGCCTGACGAAGATGTTAAGCACCAAAATATTGCAGGCTTTTTAGTTGTTAGGCTTTTCAGCGCCTTTTATCAGCCCTTACGATTGTTGCCACTTTCTTTCCCCACCAAATATGTTCCCGTCCCACCCCCTATATCATATCTTGAAACCAACTCCTGACGACCACTGGTGCCCGAGCTATGAATTTCGCGACACTTGCGTTCTAGCGCCTTTTATCAGCCCTTATCAGTTGTTATCACTTTCTTACCCCACCAAATATGTTCCCGTCCCACCCCCTATATCATATCTTGAAACCAACTCCTGACGACCACTGGTGCCCGAGCTATGAATTTCGCGACACTTGCGTTCTAGCGCCTTTTATCAGCCCTTATCAGTTGTTATCACTTTCTTTCCCTTACCGTTTATTTTCCTGTCCACCCCTATCTCATATTTGAAACCAACTCCTGACGACCTGCTGGTGCCCGAGCTATGAATTTCGCGACACTTGCGTTCTAGCGCCTTTTATCAGCCCTTATCAGTTGTTATCACTTTCTGTACCCCACCAAATATGTTCCCGTCCCACCCCCTATATCATATCTTGAAACCAACTCCTGACGACCACTGGTGCCCGAGCTATGAATTTCGCGACACTTGCGTTCTAGCGCCTTTTATCAGCCCTTATCAGTTGTTATCACTTTCTTTCCCTTACCAAATATTTTCCTGTCCACCCCTATCTCACATTTAGAGAAGGACTCCTATTGCTGCTGAAGCGCGCGCTAAAAATTCCGCGATGCTTGCGTTCTAGCGCCTTTTATCAGCCCTTATCAGTTGTTATCACTTTCTGTACCCCACCAAATATGTTCCCGTCCCACCCCCTATATCATATCTTAAAAACTCCTGACGACCTGCTGGTGTGCGAGCTATGAATTTCCGGTCAGGCACACACATGCACACATCAACAGACACACTTAGCCGATTACACTGTACCAGTTTGGCTGCCTAGGCGTGCATCACACTGCACTGCAGTGGTTTGAATTAGGGACGTCCATATTTTTGTAACGCTTCCTGGCAAACTTCGTCCACCGCTTTATCCACCAATACCATGGAACCTTTCTACCGCTGTCTGACTCTTTACACTTTTTTTTCAGCCTCTAGGACATGTTTGAACAGAGTCACAATGAGTTCGGGCAAACTCCTCCTAAACCGATCCATGCGCCGGCCGCCAATAGCACTTGGTCTACTTTCCTTCGTTACCCTCTCCCCTCTTTCTCCCGGTACCTGAGCAGTCGTTGAGCCGATTTATAAGTTTGGCGGCAGTCCAGCCCACTTTGACCTCCACCAATGCCAGAAAAACGCCAAAACATATGAAAAAATGATATTAAATATTCTTTGCAGATTCAGTCGCTCAGTCTTTCTACCTTCGAAAAGGAAGTATTTCAAAGTATACAAAGAATGAAAGTGCATCTTCGCAAGGAACAGGGTCACATGTGCACTCACGCTGCGAAGGCATTCCTCCATCTATCGCCCGCTACCTCATTGAGAATGACACTGTTGTTAGGGACGCTGCCGCAAAAACCTGAAGGAAAGGCCTGGCAATAAAGTGTCTTCAGTCTAGACTCCAACGGAATGTTTGCTCACGGATACAGCTTTTGTCGACTGGTCATGATCATATAAACTTCCAATCGATTCTGCAACTTCGAGTGCATGGCCTATACCAGACAAAATCGGATGGTGACGATTGCCCCTTTTGTTATTGCTTATGTTGGAAGAATGTATTCTAGACACATTTCGAGCGTTGCCAACGAATTACACTTGCAATGGTGAAGAAGGGAGCGGCTTTTTGAGCGGCCGAGAATCATCCTCGATAGATCTTCGACAAATATCCTTCTATTTTATAAAGCGCTAACTTTGTGTGTCGGTTTGTGTCTGTATGTGTGTATGTATGTGTGTCCGTCCGCAAAATGAAGTGAGTGAGAAGGAAGCTCATGGGATAAACAAACCGCTAACAGAATCATGTAGCTCACAGGACTTTAGCTATTAGTGTTTTGCAATGGCATGATTGTGATAGCATCCCCAACGGCTATATAAACACGCACTTAGCACACTTTCGGTCATTCGACAAGGTGATGCTGTGGTAGCCGGCGAGCAGAGGGGAACGAGGGGAGAGTAAGGAGAGGAGGGAGAAGGGAAAGCTTACGCAAGGTAGGGAGGTTCCGGCGCTTGCCGGGGGACCAATCTGGTCTTAGATAAAGGACGAAGAAGGAAGATAAACATACTGCTGGAAAGCGCAAACTTCCGCTTTTCAAAACTGTTTTCATTTTTTCAAGTTCCTACGAAATTAGAGAGATATTGCCTTTTAAGTGGCAAAAACTCGCATGAAAAATTCGGCATCCTCGACGCTGCCTCGACAAAATTTGAGAGACCCTATCTCTTCGAGTGTAAAGATTTTAGATCAATTTCAATATTGCCCGGTAGTAGCAAATCCAGCTCTATCTAACCCTACCACATACTGCTCCAAAGGTTATGAAATGGGGGAATGGAACCTTTTCATCGAGAGTGTAGATTTCGACGGTTTCGAGCGGGGTTTCGGCAAATCTGACCCACGGATAAACCGCGCTGCAACTGAATGCTTTGCTGTACATTGATGGAACTCGCTTATTCACATCAAATCAAAGTTAGAGGGGTCGTATCAAGACCCCGATCTGAGGGGGTCGTACTGAGGTGACCACGTCCTCGACACGATTTTACCCTTATCTCCGAGGCTTCTTGGAACAAAGCAAAATTTGATAGCGAACTCCACACAATTTTGTGCACGCCATGCCCACCACTGACATTTAACCTTCCCTCCTCTGACCCTATCTAAATTCTTCCCACTCTTTAAAAGTTCTCGGAACCGATCATGAGGACTTTTAAGGAACGCTGCTTCCTTTAGGGCACGCTCCGCCCATTGTAGGGATGGGAGCCGGCCTCCGCTACCGTCATGCATGAAATGAAATACCTTAGTCATGAATACCTCAGGGGTCGCTTCTCTAAACCAAGCTTTTGTTTCGGCTCTGTAGGTTTTCTAGAAAGCGAGTTATGGATTTTTTCATTGAGTACCGCTTTTCTCAGAGAACGCCTCGCCCACCGAAGGTGGGTCTCCCTAATTCGATCTGGCTTACCAACGCACACCTTTGCCCACTTTTCCCCAGTCTCGAGGCTGTTTTGTGACTGAATTTGAAATCATGGTCGTCAGTACCACTCATTTCGATGCACGCCACGCCCACTGTGGGCGGCACACCTATCCCACACTTTATCTGGTTTCCTTCAGATGATTCTCCAAAAAGTAGGGATTTTCCGTGACAAACAGACACCGTGGCATAAACAGGCAGCCATAGCGCATTATACTGGGTTGTCCCATAATTTCTGGCCGAATTTCAACACTTTGATTTCTTCAAGTTTTATCTTTCCTAAAAAACAATTGATCAAAAATATAACCACCATCATAATCACTGATATGCATCCATTTGCTAGGGAACGAATGGATGCATTCCTCCCAGAACGAGAGAAGCTGTGAGATGAAAAGCTCGGAGAGGTCGTTTTTGGGGTGGTTGTATTTACTGACTTTTTTCTCTCCTAGCTGCTGCTTCAGGGAGCTGGGAGGTGATAGTACGATGGAGCAATGTCAGGGCTATACGATAGATGTGGTGTCGTGGTCCAGCCAGTTTCCCTCGAAACGTGGCGAGTTATCTTTGCAATGTGATTTCGGGCGGTTTCGGAGAAAGGAGATTTGAGACGTTTTGAACCGTTCTCCGCACTGCTGCCGACTATTTCATGGTTACCTTCGCAATGCTTGTCTGCATAAAGTGAAATGGTTCTCAAAACAGGATACCCAGCGAATCCAACGAACCGGGGGTATATCCTCTGATGAAAGAGCTCGGGCTTTGGTCGAGATGGTGGGTCCAGGCCACGGTCAACCCTGCGTTGCGCAAATTCCTAATTTTTTGCGACCCCTTCCATTTGCAAGATGTGTCAGGCTAATTAGAAACTAGAAGATTAGAGCTTTCGAATAAGTGCTAAAACTTTTTGAAAAATCACTCGTTCAAAAAATAGTCCCGTCGTTCCGTTTTTTTCATAGACTTTTTTCAAGCCTTTCTTCTGAACCGCGACATTGCAATATTCAAGAACCCATAACTTCCTTCAAACTTCATAAAATGAGAAGCGGTAAAGACCGTTAGAATCTACGCGAAGAGTACTTTATTACTAGCGTTAATTTTCATGGAATTCTTTCTTCTGCTTCAATTTCTAAGGGGTCTTCTAGAAATTCAATTCAGCAAGTTCGCTACACTTTGTTCCGCTTAGATTTGATTTGAAAGCATCAAAATTTTCTTGAGGAAGTTTGTCTGCTCACAGAGAAGGCGTTTTTATGGGAAAACGCCTGCTCGGGTATACGCCGTGC
>MU869597.1:0-10346 GCA_036418205.1 Ostertagia ostertagi | reverse complement strand
GACTGAATGACCGACGTGCACGCCTGATCATCTGCACAAGTTCATTCTGCGACTGTATAGAGAGGACATTCCCTAGTTAGTCACCAGTGCAAATGAGTCACCGAGACTACCGCAATTCAAACACGCGAACGCCTACATAGTGGTTTCTTCCCAGCTTGGACAGGGTCAACCCTACGTTGCGCAAAGAACAACGAGGGGGTCGCATTTGGCCGAACGAAAGGGGGGGGTCGCATACAGAGGGACCAGGGGGTGAAAGGCTGGGAGGGAATGGTCCCAAAAGACATGAAGTTACCATAAACTCAATAGTAATCATATATTTCAGGCTTAGCTGTTTCGTACCGTGAGTGGAGGACCTTCAAATGCGAGTGCGACTTCCGCCCACAGACAGGTGCACGGCGTATACCCGAGCAGGCGTTTTCCCATGGAAACGCCTTCTCTGTGCCGTAAGCAGACAAAAATCCTCAGAAGAAAATTTTGATGCTTTTAAATCAAATCTAAGCGGAACAAAATGTAGCGAACTTGCTGAATTGAATTTCAAAGACCCCTTATGAAATTGAAGCAGAAGAAAGAATTCCATGAAAAGTTAACGCTAGTAATAAAGTACTCTTCGCGTAGATTCTAATGGTCTTTACCGCTTCTCATTTTATGAAGTTTGAAGGAAGTTATGGGTTCTTGAATATTGCAATGTCGCGGTTCAGAGAAAGGCTTGAAAAAAGTCTATGAAAATAAACGGAACGACGGGACTATTTTTTGAACGAGTGATTTTTCAAAAGTTTCAGCCCTTATTCGAAAGCACTAATCTTCTAGTTTCTAATTAGCCACTGACACCCCTTGAAATGAAGGGTCGCAGAAAAAAAAACTTAGAATTTCGCAACGCAGAGCGTTGACCGTGCTTGACCCACCATCTCGACCAAAGCCCGGGCTCTTTACCAGATGGGACACCCCCCCAGGTTCGTTGATTTGCTGGTTCTCTCTGTTTTGAGAACATTTCACTTTATGCAAACCCACTCTGCATTGGCCAAAGGAACCAGAAACGTCGGCCAGCCAGCGAGAGAACGGCCCAAAACTCTCGAAATCTCCTTTCTCTAAACCGCCCGAAATCACATTGAAAAGATAGCTCGCCGCGTTCATAGGGAAAGTGGCTGGACTACGACACCACAACTATCGTATAGCTTTGGGCATCCGCTCCCACTCCGTACTATCACCATCCCACTCCCGAAGGCGCAGTACGTAGGAGAGAAAAACATCAGTAAATACAACCACCACAGAAAGGACCTCAAAAAGAACCTGGAGCTTTTCATCTCACACCTTCAATTGTTCGTGGAGCAATGCATCCATCCGTTCCCTAGCAAATGGATGCATGTCAGTGATTATGATGTTGGTTGCATTTTTGATCAACTGTTTTTCAGGAAAGATAAAAATTGAAGAAATCAAAAAGTTGAAATTTGGCCAGAAATTGTGGGACAACCCAGTATAATGCGCTATGGCTGCCTGTTTATGCCACGGTGTCTGTTTGTCACGGAAGTCCCTACTTTTTGGAGAATCACATGAAGAGACCAGATACAGTGTGGGATAGGTGTGCCGCCTACAGTGGGCGTGGCGTGCATCGAAATTGACAGCGTACTGACGAACACAAGATTTCAAATTCGGTTACAAAACAACCTAATCCTTCTATTTTATAAAGCGCTAACTTTGTGTGTCGGTTTGTATGTCTGTATGTGTGTGTGTGTATGTATGTATGTATGTATGTGTGTCCGTCCGCAAAATGAAGTGGTAGGGAAACTCGTGAAGTAAACAGACCGTTAACAAAATCGAGTAACTATGACTTTAGCAATCAATGTTTTGCAGTGCTATCAATGTGATAACACCCCAACGGCTATATAAACACCTACTGAGCATGGTCTCATTCATTCCACATGATGCTGCAATAGCAGCTGGAGAGCAGTAGAGGGAATAGGATAAGATGGAGAAGGGCGAGGGGAGCTAACCGCCAAAAGACCTGAGGTCCAATTAATATCATTCTAAGGTCATGTCACGATTACGGTAATGCCTTCTACTATATAAGACACTTTTTTGTGCATGCGTGCCACCTCCACGAGGTGTCCATGTCACCAGTGGATGGGAGCACATTGGAAAGGAGTAAACGCTTACACAGGTAAGGAGGTCCCGTGCGTATGCACCGGAAGGACGCTAATCTGTAGGGTCAAAAACCTGGCCACAAACAGTGTACGCGTTGATGAATGAATCACGAATTAAGCCCTGGGGAAACCCCTCACCTTCTCTGAGAGAGGCGTTCTCTGAGAACGCGGCACTTAATGAAAAAATCCATAACCCGCTTTCTAGAAAACCTACAGAGCCGAAACAAAAGCTGGTTTAGAGAAGCGGACCCCTGAGGTATTCCTGAGACTCACCAGATTTCATTTCATGCCATGCCCGGTCAAGCAGAGGCCCGCCCCATCCTCCCACATGGACGAGCGGTGAACGCCCTAAAGGAAGCAGCGTTCCTTAAAAGTTCTCATGATTCGGTTCCGAGAACTTTTAAAGAGTGGGAAGAATTTAGATAGGGTCAGAGGAGGGAAGGTTGGATGTCAGTGGTGAGCATGGCGTGCACAAAATTGTGTGGAGTTCGCCATCAATTGTTGCTTGGTTCCAAGAAGCCTCGAGATAGGGAGAAAATCGTGTTCGAGGACGTGGTCACCTCAGTACGACCACCCCTCAGATCGGGGTCTTGATACGACCCCTCTAACTTTGATTTGATGTGAATAAGCGAGTTCCATCAATGTACAGCAAAAGCATTCAGTTGCAGCGCGGTTTGTCCGTGGGTCAGATTTGCCGAAACCCCGCTCGAAACCATCGAAATCTACACTCAAATGAAAAGTCCATCACAATTCACCCCTTGCAGCAGTAAGTGTAGCGTTCGATAGAGCTACGATTTGCTACTACCCCACCCCACCCGGCATATTGAAGCTTGATCCCCTAAAATCTTACACTCGAGAGCAGAGGGATAGTCCCTCAAAATTGTCGATCCGCAGTCAATCGAGATTTCAGAATTCTCTCATGCGATTTTTGTCCACACAATCCCCCTTCTAAAAGCAATATCCCCAATTTCCCCCGTAGGAACGCGAAAAAATGAAAACAGTTTTGAAAAGGGGAATGTTTGCGCTTTCCAGCAGTATGTTTATCTTCCTTCTACGTCCTTATCCTAAGACCAGATTAGTCCCCCGTCAACCGCCGGGACCTTCCTTTCCTGCGCAAGCTTTCTATCCTCCGCTATGGTCCCTTCCTCCTGTGACACCAACACCTCCTGGAAGTGACGCGTATGCAACACAATGGTGTTTCATACAGTAGAAGGGACACAATCATGATATGACGGTAGATTTTTCGCTTCCCTTCCTCATCCTCCCTTCCTCTCTCCACTGCCCTCCAGCTGCCACTGCAGCACCATGTGGAATGAAACGGAGTGTGCTAAGAGCAGAGTGATGCATGCTGTTTCCATCAAGATTCCATTCTGCTGCAGCCCCTTCCATTCAGGTATCGACTCATAGGCTGCGTCCAGATGTTTGCTACAGTTTCCTGCTAATAGCGTCCGGATGCACTTCCTATTCGTTGCGCAAGGGGTCCTCATCGAAAGTGACTGGAGGTCCATGATGAGGTCGAACTTTGCAGCTCCTATCTTATTTGCCGATGCTATTGAGCCAATAGCTCAGTGCCCGATCAGTAGCAAAGACTGGGGCAAACGTAGCGCTGATCTTGCCTACCGCGCTCCTTGCAAGGTTCTTCTTAAAATTGTCGTAAGGCATAATCGTTGGGTTTGGTTGTTGATCTATTTTGATTCCTACTTAATTATCCCTTTGCGCATTTGAGCTTCTGAACATCCTGGCTGAAGGTCCTGATGTGTTCTTCAACATATCAACTTATTTCATTATGAAGCTAATTTGACATGAAGAATTTTAAACTGGAACAAAAATCGGCCAGGAATTATGGGACAACCCAATATATAGCAGAGTTATTAGGATGTTTCCAGACCATAATGCTTGCCGAAAGAAAGTGGACTGTGTTTTTAGCGCAATTTTCAATAGCACACTTGCACTCTCGAGAGCACTGTACATGGTACAGTGCTTTCGAGAGTGTAAGTGTGCTACTGAAAATTGTACATAGTACATACGCGAAGTACATACGCGAACTGAGGCGCTAAAACAGCAGTTAACAAAAAAACAAGTTAAAAAACTATACATAGTGTTATACTTATTCTGTTTTAGCTCGAGCATGATCGTAGTTGAAGAAGTCCACTCAAATGGGTCATGCTCAATGACGGCTCACCGATTCACTGTTTTGCAGACTTGTTAGGGAAGATTTCTGACAACACAGATGCAAGATTTTTGATTGGTTTGCGAACACGCTTAGAGTGGGCAGATGGATCTTCGATGACATATACCGAACCACTGGAGAAGATCATTCAGGATTTTAGAAAGCATTTCTGCTATTATGTGAGTTTTATTTTGTTCTTTTATGTTTGAGACGCCACATTCCTGTTGCACCGTTCTGTAGTGCTGCTCTTGACCAGTACGCGAAAGGATTGCTTTCAGTGAGCGCGATAGGGCAGTTGAGAGCCGTAAGCCACAATTAGGTAGAATACCCGGAAATTGATACGGATAGGGTAGCAAACTCAAGAGTCAACGATTGCTGGGCGAGGTTACTACCACTGCGACACTGTAAAACTGACCGGACTGAATTAAGTTCTACTGAACTGACACTCCTTTTCTTTCCAAGCTTGATCACACACGGCTTGTTCTGAAAGATCACAGATCAAGATTTGGTCTTCATGTTTGCAACTCCATCCGAAGTTTCGTGGGAATTTGAAAGCTCTTGTTAGTACTGCAAGTGTCAGAGCGTCTATTTTTCGGGTTGAACTAGATCAAGGAAACTGCCCACATCCATCGGAGGTCTAAAGGGCAAGTCGTCTATAAGAAATCGCCCACACGCCACAGCTCCTCGGATTTTATGTCGTTTTCCATGGTGTTTTCTTCATAGGTGCACCACTGCCCACCTCTACCCGATTTCTAATGGGTTGCCTTTTCATCGTAAACTCCGCCTTTGAAAAAGGATTCCTCGATGAGCTCGGAGGTCGGAGAAAGATGTGACCTAGCCGAGGAGAGGGTGCGGCACGATCGTTGCGCAACGAAGAGTATGCCTGCGAGCGCCTATCAAGGCCATACCCGCGCCGCTAACACCTCTCCCGCTCACCTCTAGTCATCTTAATATGGCCGTTTACCAGGAAAAGCGTCAGCATTGAAAGGGCAGCACCGATGAAAGTCGCGGAATCAACGGGTGGCGAAGGAATCCGATTTTCTGGATTCTGGACCATTTCTCATGGTTTTTTTCTTCATCCTTGCACCACTCGCCACCTACCTTGATTTCTTATGGCTTGCACTTTCATCATGAGCTAAGTCTTTGACCCTTTCGACCCTGGCGTTGGCAATTGCCACCATAAAATTCAAAGGTCTGCATTACGAGTGCAGCAGCATATTTCTACTACCCACTGCTAGAGCTTACTTCATACAACCTTCCCCTTCTAATTATGTTTTGAACCCACAATTTTATTGTGTGTTGCTGTTAGCATTACAAATGTCTGTGTATAAGTGCAGCTGCTGTTAGCATTACAAGTATCTCTGTACAAGTGCAGCAGTGAATCGGCCGGTCTCAGCAAGCTGCAAGGTAAGGGTCAATCAATCCCGAAGTATTGGCACAATACTTGACACATATTCATTTGTTATCAGGAACCATGATATAATGTTGTGCAAGATATAAACTTTCTCGACATAACTAAGAAATTTGGAATTGTTTCGACATAAGCTAAAAACTAAGAAGCTGGCCAATTTTCAAAGCTTCCTAGTTTCTTAGTTTGTGATCGAATAGCTTCCAAATTTTGTTATAATGATATTTATATGCTCACAAGTAATAATCAGCAGCAAGAAAAAATTTTCTCCACGGAAATAAATCAGGGCCTACAAAAATTATAGAAACCAGTAGCTGACTAGGTCATTAGGTCATCGTGGTCAGCTGAAGGGAGGCGAGACGATTGAAAGGTCACGAAAGACGTTGCAGAACTCTACCGCCATGGCACGTGGTTGAAAGTGGCAAATTATGATGATGTCATGCTGAGGAGATTGGTAATGGGTGATACCAGGGAAATTTCACCACTAAAGGGCAGACAAGAGCAATTTTCAAAAGAACACAACAATACCGAATTTCTACAATTGATCAACATAACTCTAAAATCGATGTACACCAGGTGACTGATTATGCTCCCTCCAACATCAGTGCTGACCAAACTTTTTTCGTAACACTTGACGCGCGAATTGCAATTATTGTGGCATTTATGTCCGAGACCTCGAGCAAGTGAGAACCTCACTGTGTCTGAACGCTACATTTGCCAATTTGTTAATGTTTTTTGTTTGCTAAGTGCCGATTTTGGCCTCCAGTTCGCTTTGCGAAAGCATCACAAGCATGCTGGGTATGAATAAAACTTTAAGTTTACACAAAGTCTTTTTCGTAACCCAACAATCTAGTAAATACTGTTACCTTTATATGTGGATGTTGCTGTATGTTGTTCATACGAAATTGATGAGTGGAACATTTGTCGAACGGCCTTAAGGTTGCGATAAAATCGTCGTCCATTCTGCAGTAAAATAACTAGGAGGATTTTTGAACTTATACATAGTTGAACCCTTTGCGCAGAATCCGCGACCCCATACAACGTTGTTCAAACGCATACTGTATTGTCTCCCTATATCAGTGACAAGGCGACATGTGAGCTTCATTTACAGCTCGCAGTGAGGTATAAATGGCGAAGGACAGTTGTCATCAAAAGATGCTCATCCCCGCTGTTCATCTGGATTTCTCGCAGCAATCCAGAATGCCTCTTTAGGTTTTTTTAGCACCCAATTCCGTTTCATGTGCACTTTGTTCGGATACAATTTCATCGTGCTCCTCCATTTTGAGGTCCTCCCGCCTACCGACTATTAAAAGTGTACCGCGTCTCATATTAGCTAGGTGACTTTCGACACACGGATGAAACCCTTCCTTTTTCTCTAATGAGGCTGAATTTCAAGCTTGGCTCTCAATCTGGTGAATTATTTCTCTATATGCATTTCCTGTCTTACCATGTGAGCAAATAACAGCCTGACACCACTGACTATCATAGAGCGTTTCAAACCAGACGGCGTCCCATGTTTTGGTTTGGGATACTAATCAGCTGAGTATCGTACTGTATATGTATGTAAATATGATAATATGATGTAATACTTTCCACATAGGCAGGGATAGCCGAGTGGTTAAGAGGTTAGACTCATGTCTGCACCTCTGAAAAACCGCGAGTTCGATCCCTGCCGAGGCTCTAAACCATGCCTTGCAAAAATTGCAAAAATGGTTCTAGTACCAGCGTCAGGCCCAGGTTGACAGGCCGGCTGATGAAGACCCCGTCGACACCCCCCCCCCCCCCCCCCTCCCCCGTCACACACAAATATGTCTAAAGTCGAAAAAGAAATCAGTGATAAAGCTAGGACGTCACCCGGAAGTGGCGCGCAGAACCCCCGCCCGAGTTCTGTGGTCAGTATGCGAGGGCTACCGAGGAGTGAACGGCCTCGGCCAAAGAAGCTAGTTCGAATTGGGACTCGTGAACGTAGGGTCGCTAACTGGAAGGTCCCGAGAGGTTGCTGATCTGATGACGCGCAGAAAAATTCAGGTCCTTGGCTTTTTAGGAGACAGAAGGGAAAGGTGCTAGGCCAGTGAAATCGGGGAAGGTGTCAAGCTCTACTACAATTGGAGAGAGACACCAAGCGGAACGGCGTGGCCATAGCGGTAGCGGAGTCGCTCCAAGGACTATGTCTCCGCTGTGAACAGGATCAGCGATCGGATCATGGCTGTGAGGATAGACACGAAGGAGGGGTACTGGACCATACTCTCCGTGTACGCACCGCAAGCCGGGTGCCCCGAAAGTGATAAGGACGAGTTCTATCTGAGCCTGGACGAAGCCATAAGATCGGTTCCGGAAGATGATTACCTGACCATAGCAGGTGATCTGAATGGCCACGTCGGCAGTGACAGAAGAGGCCTAGAAAGGGTGCACGGAGGTAGAGGGATAGGAACGAGGAACGCTGAGGGAGAGAGGGTTCTGGACCTGGCTACGGCCCACGACTTGGCAGTCTGCAGCACGTTCTTCGCGAAAAGGGAGTCTCAAAAGGTAACCTACAGCAGTGGAGGGAGACAGACGGAAATTGACCATGTGCTGGTAAGAAGATCAACCCTCAAAACTGTGAAGGATATCAAAGTTCTACCCAGGCGAGATCTGGCTCCGCACAGGGCCCCTTTCTGGCCATTGCAATAGACTTCCCTAAAATGAAAACGGTAAGAACTAAGAGGAGAATCCGGTGGTGGAAGCTGCACCAAGCGGAAGAAGGGTGACCTCAGGCGAAAGATAATGGAAGTCGGTCTCCCAGATCCTAACGGGCCAATACAGCGGACTTGGGGCAGCGCGGCTGATACCATCCTGCGATGTGCCAAGGAGGTCCTGGGCGAGACGAGGTGGATTCAGAGGAGACAAGGCAGCGTGGTTCTGGAACGAGGAGGTCCAGCGAGTCGTGAAGCAGAAGAAGGAAGCATACAAGCGCTGGCAGAAGACCCGGAGCCCCGAAGACCTCGCTACCTACAAGAGTTGCAAGAGGCTCGCTAAGGCTGCTGTCGCCAAGGCGAAGAACACAGAGATGGACGCCTTGTACGAGAAGTTGGAAAGCAGAAACGCAGAGAAGTTCGTCTTCAGGCTGGCTAAGGCCCGGCATCGTGCTACTCAAGACATCAGAGGTTGGGTTTTGGTGAAAAGTGTAAAAGGCAGCGATGGTGTCATCCTAAGGAAGCCAGCCGAAGTCAAGAGGAGGTGGGAAGAGTACTTCACGGGGCTTCTGAACGAGGAGTTCCCCCACAAGAACGACTCACGGGCAGAGGCCACAGCTGGTCCCATCGCACTCTGGACTGAGGATGAGGTTAGGTGTGCACTTGGGAGGATGAAGGTTGGAAAGGCGGTTGGCCCAGATGGGGTGCCAATCGAGGCATGGAAGGCGCTCGAAGAGTGCGGCATCTGGTGGATCACCAGCTTCCTGAACAAGGTAACAGTGGAAGGAAAGATGCCGGATGCATGGAGGACAAGTACCATCGTCCCCATCTTCAAACAGAAGGGCGACGCAATGGACTGCTCCAACTACCGCGGGATCAAGTTGACTGCGCATACCATGAAGTTGTACGAGCGGCTGGTCGACTCGAAACTGCGGGAGCTGGTCCCGATCTCCCAGGAACAGTTCGGGTTCATGCCCGAAAGGTCTACAACGGATGCCATCTTCATCGCAAGGCAAGTGATGGAGAAGTATCGAGAAAAGCGCCGACCCTGCTACCTAGCCTTCCTCGACCTGGAGAAGGCGTTCGACCGGCTACCGCGAGCAGTGCTATGGAGGTCGCTCAGGGAACGAAACGTGCCGGAACACCTGATCTCTCTGGTGAAGGACATGTACGAAGGAGCCAAAGCAGCCATACGCACCCCTCACGGCCTAACAAAGGAGATAAACATCACGGTTGGGGTGCATCAAGGGTCAGCTCTGAGCCCCTTCCTGTTCCTCCTAACGCTCGATACCATGGTGAAGGGTCTCATGGAAGGACCACTGAAGACCATCCTCTACGCTGACGACATAGCTCTGATAGCGGATAGCAGAGAGGAACTTCAAGCCAAGGTGCAGAAATGGCAGAACGTCCTGGCAGAAGGTGGGCTCCGGCTGAATGTCAAGAAGACCAAGTTCCTGAGCTCCGAAGAGAGTGCAGAGCCGATCGTGGATGGACATGGCGAAAGCATCGAAAGAGTGGAGGACTTCCGATACCTTGGGAGTGATCTGGCGGCCGACGGCAGTGTGGACCAGGCAGTAAAGGGGAGGATCAACGCGGCATGGATGAAATGGAGGGAATCCACTGGAATCCTCTGTGATCGAAGTGCTCCAGAACGCTCAAAGGGAAGGTGTACCGAACAGTAGTCAGGCCTACGATGCTATACGGCAGCGAGTGCTGGCCTCTGAACAAGAACCACGAAAGGCAGCTCCACTCCGCTGAGATGAGGATGCTGAGGTGGGCCTGCGGCTGGACGCGGCTGGACAGAGTTCAGAAACGAAGGATGTCAGAGCGGTCATGCAGACTGCCCCTGTCCAGCTGAAGGTACGGGGACAGCGTCTACGATGTATGGGCATGTGCTAAGGAGGCCACAGGATCATCCGATAAGAACAGCGATGGACCTCAAAGTAAGGCAAGCGACC
>MU869596.1:7219-40220 GCA_036418205.1 Ostertagia ostertagi | reverse complement strand
TTTTTTGAAAACCAGAATCGCATTTGAAAAATATGAATTTTTATAAGCAGTAGCGGTCAAAAGTTTGGAAACTTTTTTATTTTTGATCTAGCGTAGCCAATAGACAATGAAATTGCCCCGAATTCACATATTATATACAGAATCAAGTGTAGATTACGATGGCAACATAATTTTTTGAAAACGAGAATCGCATTTGAAAAATACGAATTTTTATAAGAAATGGCGCGTCAAAAGTTTGGAAACTTCCTCAATTCCAAAGCGAATTCGGCAAAATAGCTCTCGAATCCACATGATAAATTAGTTATTCGATGAGTAGCTGTGAATTTCTATGTCAGCGTCGTTTTTATTGACATGGAGTTGATTATAAAATAATTTTAGGACTTTTAAGTCGAACCCTACACACTGTGAACTAAATCACATTGTTTGGTGGGATTCTTAACTGGAATGTGGGTTGAGCGACATGCCAGTTCTTCCGTGGGATGTAGAACTCAATTAGACTTTAGATCTTGACTTGGTCGCTTCATAACAGCTTCTTTTTCTGGGTTTAGGAAGGCGGCAGTGAGGAGGTAGGCCTGCATTGGGTCATTTCCGCGATAGAAAACCCATCTTTTCCGGCTAGTTCTGACTATCGAAGGAAGCATTGTATTCTACAGACTATACTTGTACTTAGCCCAACCCACATTTCGCTGGATACTAGAACTGGGGAATCGCCGAATGGTCGGACACATCTTCATCCATGACAATAC
This sequence comes from Ostertagia ostertagi, assembly GCA_036418205.1. Classification (NCBI taxonomy): domain Eukaryota; kingdom Metazoa; phylum Nematoda; class Chromadorea; order Rhabditida; family Trichostrongylidae; genus Ostertagia; species Ostertagia ostertagi. Next base: position 39,474 of record MU869596.1, on the reverse strand, counting down.
TTCCACTATTTCTGACTGTTGGAATCTATACTCTAAATGAGGTTTCCATTTGATGAACACTTCACAGGGTCCACAACATCATTTTTAGGAAGACAGAAATCCCATTCGTCGCTGAGGACAAAGTTTTACCTCTCGCCTTCGGTCCATGTTAGCCGTTAGTGTGCGGAAGCCAGTTGGGCCATCCTGCTCTTGAAGCCCAACAATGGCTTCTTGTTGGGACATCATCCGTAATATTCACCAGGTCGCGGCCGATGTTGGGCTGCACTTGGACTTTCATATGATTAGGAAAAACCAGAAAAAGTCGTCTCTTAGTTGGGGATGTCGGGGGTACGGGACGTGCCAACCACCCTTCGAAGTATTTGAGGAGGGCCAATTTTCTTGTGAGGATACTTTTTTGTGAATGATCATTCTTCTTATGCTTACTCGACTCCAATAACGCTAGAAACATTCGATAATATTGCTTCCGTAGAGACTGAACTACTAAGAAACAATTTCAATTTCGTATTCCGGATTGTAGGGTTTAAAAAAGGACCTCCCATGGAAAAACTGCTTCCTTTGCATATGAATTCATTTTGAAATTACACATTACTCAATGGTTGAACTAAAATTAACAGAAACAAGTAAACATTGAAGAGTAGGAATCATAATGATGAGGGAAACAAAAAGTTTCCAAACTTTTGACGCGCCATTACTTGAAAAAAATCTTATTTCTCAAATATGATTATAGATTTTTGGAAATATTCTTCCCGTCGTATTCTGGACTTGATTTTGTATGTAATAATATCTAAATTTGAGACAATTTCGTTATGTGTCGGCCGCGCTAGATCAAAAATAAAAAAGTTTCCAAACTTTTGACCGCTACTGTAAATATATACAGGGGGGGGGCAAAAAAAAAGACATTTTGCCTATGTCGGACTTCGGCCTTTTTTCTTCGCAGAGATTGCCTGTCGTTGACGGGAGTTCCTCAGCAGAGTATTCCCTAAGTGTCCTCTATAAGTGAACGCAGGCCCTCCTTCACTGCCCTCACCGTCTTCAGAATATGACGTCATCTGTCACCGTCGTCAGGCTCAAGGAGGTCTACCGTAAGAGCTTCAGCCTGAAGCTCTTACGCAATTTCGTGAATCGATTTAATGTTGGATAGTTTTCTAGAGGCATTAGCTACCACTGTGCAAATCCCTCGAAACTAGCTTTCCAGTAAGGGTCGTTATGGTACACGATCCTTCGAAGACCCCATTGAGATCGACCAGTGCACCATGTTTCCAGGGCTAATTCTTCTGATGCCGTCCACGTACGTGGCCACTATGAAGATTTTCTTATAGAATGGAATGCACTCTTTAATAATAAGTTGGAACCGTTCGGTCTGAGTTGAGTAAAATGTGCTTAAATCCATCTGGAAGTGGAGGCAAAATGTCTTTTTTTTTATTTGGCCCCTGTATATAACATATATATACCAGTTTAGCTCCGCACACTACCGCGTGCATGACACGGAAGGGCTGCGTAGCTGGCACAGTGGCAGTGTAGTTTCCGCGGTATAAAGTATTGCTCTCGTGGAATGCGTTGCCATATTTCTTCCATAGAATGCCATTCTATATATAGGCGATTAGGCGATTAGGCGATTAGTCTACATGAAAAATATACGTATAGATTAGGCGAGTAGGCGAGTAGGCGAGTAGGCGATCAGGCGAGTAGGCGATTAGGCGGTGAAGACTACATACGTATCGACTTGTATGTTCCGCCCTGAGGGCGTTGTAGGCGAGTAGGCGAGTAGGCGAGTAGGCGAGTAGGCGAGTAGGCGATTAGGCGATTAGGCGATTTGCACACGGCGCACTCCTTAGTCGTCAAAATTGAGGCGCACATGCATATTAGCTTCTCACCCATACACTAGACTACTAGTTGGTAAAAGCAGATCTTGTCAAAGTGTTGCATACAATCCAGATATCACCTAATCGCCTACTCGCCTAATCGCCTACTCGCCTGATCGCCTACTCGCGTACTCGCCTAATCGATACGTATCCTTTACTCATCGCCTGATCGCCTACTCGCCTAATCGCCTACTCGCCTACTCGCCTAATCGCCTAATCGCCTAATCGATCCGTATACTTTTCATTTTGAATCATCGCCTACTCGCCTAATCGCCTAATCGCACGTACGATCGCCAACTATGAACGCTCCATTCGGCTCACCGTCTGATACGCGCGGTGGAGTGCGGAGCTGTAAACAACCACCATTCATTGGATATCAGGATGATTTAGCGGTCGAATAATATTGATGCCAATGAATTTGCAATGAAAATACCCAATATCGTATACCAGTTGGCGCCGCACGCATTGCGCGCGCAACACAGATCTGCGGCGAATTTTGATGGTGCGACGAAAATTTTCAAATTTGGCTTGATACACCACGAATATCTGAATTCTCAGCTAAATTCTATCCGCTCCATCATCGACGGCTTTCAACCTCTTTTTCTTCGTCAACCATTATCCTCTTTTTCTCGGTCTCCGGACTGCTTCCGGACAATAAATCTCGTGGCAAACTCCGCCTACTTCGGTGCGTGCCCCGCCCACCAATAGCATTTGGCCCCCTTCCTTTCGCCGACCTCTACCCCTTTTTTCACCGGTCTCTGGGACCTCTTGGAAGCAGCTGATCTCTTTTCCCTCGCCAACCTCTAACCCCGTTTTCCCTATCTCTAGGACTTCTTGGAGCCGAGTTATGAATTTTCGTCGCAAACTCCGCCCACTTTGGTCAAGCCCCGCCCACCGGTGACAGCTGGGCTCCACTCCTCCACCCACCTCCATCCACCTTTTTCCCTGCCTCCGGGACTTCTTGGAGCCGAATTACAATTTCGGCGCAAACTCCGCCCACATTAGCGCACGCTCCACCCAACCGCAGCGACTTCTTAAAGCCAAGCTATGAATTTCCACTTGTTGGGACCGAGTTATGAATTTTCGTCGCAAACTCCGCCCACTTTGGTCAAGCCCCGCCCACCGATGACAGCTGGCCTCCACTCCTCCACCCACCTCTATCCACCTTTTTCCGGCTCACTAAGACTTCCCCGGCCGAATTATGAGGACTTGTAGAAAATGCTGTACACTTCAGAGCGCGCTCCGCCCATTGTGGGCGGGCCTCCGCCCACGTCATGTATGCTGGAAACACCTTAGACATTGCTCCCCTACACCAATTTGTTTTCTGCTCTGTAGGCTTTCTCCCAACCGAGTTATGAAATTTTTCATAAAGCACTGCTTTTTTGGAGAACGCCCCGCCCACCGGGGGTCTCCCTAATTCGATGTGACTTACCAATGCACACCTTTACCCACTTTTTGGCCCAGTTTCGAGGTCGTTTTGTAACTGAAATTGAAATCTTGGTCGTCAGTACACTTCATTTCGACGCACGCCACGCCCACTGTGGGCGGGGCTCCACACTTGACCCGGTCCCTCCAGGCGGATCCCGAGGAGCTAGGGAATTTCGTGACAGACATACAGAACGACAGACAGACAGACAGACAGACAGAACGACAGACCGAACGACAGACGAAGCGCTTTATAGTAAGTAGGATCGCTAAACATCCATCATACATTCTTAGGATTTTGGGAATATAGCGGTCGAACGGTATTTTATGTTGATGACAACAACGCAATGAGATGATACTGAAGTGAAATGCGTTATCTAGAACCACGGTTTTAAGCGATCTATATGTTCCCGAATACGTAATTATCGGCCCTTATCACCTCCTGTACCCCACCGAACATGTTCCCGTCCCACCCTGTACATCACTTCTTGGAACCAACGCCCACTGCTGCTGGGACGCGCGCTATGAATTTCGTGAAATTTGCGTTTTGGCGCCTCTTATCAGATCTTATCAGTCGTTATCACTTTCTGACCCCACCAAATATGTTCCCGTCCCACCCCCTACACCATACTCAAAATACAGCGTTCCATGCCTGCAGCGAAGCGCGCTATGAATTTCGTGACAGAACGTACAGACAGACACACACACACAGACAGACATACTTAGCGAATTATATAAAGTAGGATCAACCCTTATCAGCCCCTATCACTTCCTGTACCCCACCGAACATGTTCAGTCCCACCCTGTACGTCACTACTCGGAACCACAGACATGAGCTCCATGGGAGCATTAAAGCATGCAGAGCACTATAAGTCTCACATCAGCTTATTATCCTTAATCGACGCTATCCGGACGGCGCTTTTGCTCGACAGCATAGATCAAGATTACAATAGACAATAGCCAAAAACTTTGTTACAGTGTAGTGCAAAAACATGGTCTGTCTTCGATGATGAACATTCCTGAAATCCCGAGGAGAACAAAGTGTAGAGCAGTTCATGGGAAAGTGAAACAAGAGTGCCATATAACAGCACAATACAACTCAATCAGGATACTAACACCTTCTTCAGGAAAACAGAAGACTTTCAAATGCGAGTGCGAACTCTGCCCACAGATAGGTGCACGGCGTATACCCGAGGCGTTTTCCCATAAAAACGCCTCCTCTGTCAGCGGCCGTAAGCAGACAAACTTTCTGAAGAGAGTTTCGATGCTTTCAAATAAAATCTAAGCGAAACAAAGTGTAGCGAATTTGCTGAATTGAGTTCTAGAGACGCCGTAGGAAAATTGAGGCAGAAGAAAGAATTTCAGGAAAATTTCACAGTTGTTATGAAGTACTCTTCGAGTGGATTCCAACAATCTTTACCGCTTCTCATCACATTAATTTTGAAGGAAGTTATGGGCCTTTGAAGACTGCATAGTCGCGGTCCAGGAAAATGGCTTGAAAAAATCAAGGTGGAAAAAACGGAACAACGGGACTATTTTTTGAGCGAGTGATTATTTCAAAAAGTTTTAGCACTTATTCGAAAGCTCTAATCTTCTAGTTTCTAATTAGCCTTAGACATCTGCAAAAAGTTGATTATGAAGAAAGTTATGAACGTTTGAATGTCGAAAACTCAAACCACCCAAAAACGGAACAACGGGACTATTTTTTGAAGCGAGTGATTATTTCAAAAGTTTTAGCACTTGTTCGAAAGCTCTAATCTTCTAGTTTCTAATTAGCCTTAGACATTCTGCAAAAAGTTGATTATGAAGAAAGTTATGAATGTTTGAATGTCGAAAACTCGCGTGTGCACAAAAAACGGAACAACGGGACGATTTTTTGAAATATTGAACATCCACAACATTTCAAATACTCCTCAGGAAGAAAACTATTTATATTTTTAAAATTTTGGTGTCCGGATTTCATGAAACAGCTTCTGAAAGAAAATATAACCTTCTGAATGGAGGGGTTTGGATTGCAATGTAATTGCTACAAGGTTTAGTTTTTCAGATTATAAGGTAAGGAAAGTTGAGAGATCGAAAAAATCCTGGTGGGTTTCTGAAAGTAGAAATCTTTACGATTAAAATGATGTATTGGTTTACGCAAAAATTTGGAAATTCCTTCTATTTAATGAATAAAACTTCATTTGCCTCGATTCCCTCCTCTGAGCGAGACAAAGCGCGCGGATTGACCACGGTCCACCACTTCTCCATGTTGGTGACTGCCATCATTGATCATTGATGAGCATTAAATTATGTGAAAGACATGATAGTTAATATGGGGGGTCGTACCGATACCCCCCGAAAAGGAAGGGGGTCGTAAAAATTTTGGAATTTGCGCAACGCAGGGTTGACCCTGGTTAGACATCGCAGTATGATTGGATGCTGCAGTAGAAGTAAAAATTCCTTCGGGTCACAGCTATCGATCGATATCGATTGGGCAGACCGGTTCTTTGACGAAAGGGTCGGATGCATAGTAGGTACTAATTCAGTTTATACCCATCAGCAGATAAACTTTTTCTGGCACCATACCACCTTTCTTATCCACTCTTCCCTTCACAGAGACAAAGAGGATAATCGAAGCTAGGCACTACAATACTGCTCCTAACTTTTGTAACATCTACGCGTTGCGACGGTTCTGAAGCGTCGCGACGGTTCTGTAGCGTCGCAAACCGTCGCACCATTATAACTTCCTTGAAAGCGGGTAAAATGGAAAGATCTTTACAGCAATAGACTCGCCTCTCTGTGGCGAGTCTAACCATGTGTACTAATATGCTTGAATGACAATAAGTTATTCCATGAAAACTATTGTCAATCCCTCGTCTGACTGTCTCGCCTCTCCTCATTCCCATTATCTCTCCAGTCTGGCTCTTATCGTTAGCTACCGCCTTCATGATTTCACAAAGCCTTCCTTCGAGCTCTTCTCCACTTCCTCGGCCCCATTTTGAACCCACCAGGGCCCTTGAGGTATGCTCCCCGAACAGAAGAGGGACCCCTCCCTGGTAAGGTATGCTCTCCCCGAAAACTCTCGGGGAAAGGGCCACGCCTCCAGTTCTCGGGGGATTCTCCCCGATTGACATGCAATCGGCGAAATATCCTTGCAATTGACATGCAGTCTGGGAGACATACCCGAGAACCGATGCTATTTTCTTTCCCCGAGTTTTCGGGGAGAGCATACATTACCAGGGAGGGGTTCCTCTCCTGTTCGGGGAAATACCTTACGGCACCAGATGTTATGTACGTATATTTCCCACCTTGCGCCCATGCAATTGTGTACAGTAAGCGATTACAGTGTTCTTATGCCTGGTTATTGCCAACGGTTTGCGACGGTAAAAACAGGGTCAAGCGAGGCGTCGAGGAAAATTTGGAAATACGACCCCCCCTCCCGCCAGAGGCCGAAGTCCATGAAACGACCCTCTTCAAAAGCCGAACTATGAAAAGGTTGTTTAATTCTCCCCCAAAACTGTTCATAAAAAAGCCCTGCTACCCCACCGTCCACCAAAAAATTCGTTTAAGAAGTACAAAAGTGAAAAAGTCAAAGAATGATCATTATTGATGAGTCCTACCAAACGAGCAAACGAGAAAAGGAGCAAAAACGACAAACTAGTCACTAAAAATGGCATACTATGACAACATCTCTTCTTTATTTATTTCCTTCACAAGACTTACCAAATTTAGTACTACACAGAGTATGGTTCTCAATTTACACGTCCCCCTTCAGTTGAAAGAAGCCTTGTAACCGCCTTAGCCAGCTGTGTGTTGACTGACTTTGGCGTTGACCGTGGAGCAGCTTATCTACTATTGAAATTTGAACAAATATTCAAATGATTATAACTTTCTTCAAATATGACGAATTTTCAATCTGAAAGCAGATTTGGGAGTTTTGTGAAGAGCTCTTTCTAATCAGTATTGAAATTACAAAAATTTATAAGAAATAACAAATTTAGATCAATTAACGAGGAAAATTCAGATGAGCACGAGTTTTTACACTTTCCGAAGCCATAACTTGCTTCATTTTCGTCAAATTCTGAAAAGTTAATATGGCATACAAAACTAGAAGATTTTCTCTATCAAACGGTTGCTAAAGCAGCTTCATACGTCCAGTATTTAAAAAATGGCCACGTCGAGGAATTTTTCACAAAGTTAATACGTCATCATAAACTAGAAGATTTGCTCTTTCTAAGGTACTAAAACTGCTAAATACGTTCACTATTTAAAAAATGGCCACGTTGAGGATTTTTGCCCGAGTACCGCCGAAAGGTACTTTTTCGCTACATTAGCACTATCCCAACGACTATAGCTCCTTTCAGGGGCGATTACATACTGAAGTAGGAGCAGATTCGAAATCCTCGTGCATACAATACAATATATAAAGCAGTAGTTTGGTGTGTTTGTCCGTTTGTCTGTTTGTAACCACTAGGCTCGCTCACGAGGTAGATCCTAAGAAAAGAAGTTGGGGCATGACCCTAATGAGTCGGAAGCTGCCCAGGGCGTGTGCGGTTGTAGGCAGGCCTGTAGTAAGAACGGGTACGATAGTGGGCGGAGCGGTTCTGTGGGCGGGTCTTGCGCCGAAATCTTTGCTGAGAAATATACAATATATAAAGCAGTAGTTTGGTGTGTTTGTCCGTTTGTCTGTTTGTAACCACTAGGCTCGCTCACGAGGTAGATCCTAAGAAAAGAAGTTGGGGCATGACCCTAATGAGTCGGAAGCTGCCCAGGGCGTGTGCGGTTGTAGGCAGGCCTGTAGTAAGAACGGGTACGATAGTGGGCGGAGCGGTTCTGTGGGCGGGTCTTGCGCCGAAATCTTTGCTGAGAATATCGGTTTTTGCGCAGAGGGCTCTATTGGGGTAAGGAATCGCAACATTGATTAGGTACTGCAGTGAAAGTAGAAATTCCTTCGCGTCACATGCTATCGATCGATACAATACTAGACCTATATCAAAGTTTAGGTTTTTGCGCAGAGGGCTCCATTGGGATCAGAAACAGGGTCAAGCGAGGCGTCGAGGAAAATTTGGAAATACGACCCCCCCCTCCCTCCGCCAGAGGCCGAAGTCCATGAAACGACCCTCTTCAAAAGCCGAACTATGAAAAGGTTGTTTAATTCTCCCCAAAACTGTTCATAAAAAAGCCCTGCTACCCCACCGTCCACAAAAAATTCGTTTAAGAAGTACAAAAGTGAAAAAGTCAAAGAATGATCATTATTGATGAGTCCTACCAAACGAGCAAACGAGAAACGGAGCAAAAAACGACAAACTAGTCACTAAAAATGGCATACTATGACAACATCTCTTCTTTATTTATTTCCTTCACAAGACTTACCAAATTCTAGTACTACACAGATTATGGTTCTCAATTTACACGTCCCCCTTTCAGTTGAAAGAAGCCTTGTAACCGCCTTCGCCAGCTGTGTGTTGACTGACTTTGGCGTTGACCGTGGAGCAGCTTATTACTATTGAAATTTGAACAAATATTCAAATGATTATAACTTTCTTCAAATATGACGAATTTTCAATCTGAAAGCAGATTTGGAAGTTTTGTGAAGAGCTCTTTCTAATCAGTATTGAAATTACAAAAATTTATAAGAAATAACAAATTTAGATCAATTAACGAGGAAAATTCATGATGAGCACGAGTTTCCGAAGCCATAACTTGCTTCATTTTCGTCAAATTCGAAAAGTTAATACGTCATACAAAACTAGAAGATTTTCTCTATCAAACGGTTGCTAAAGCAGCTTTATACGTCCAGTACTCAAAAAATGGCCACGTTGAGGATTTTTGCAAAATTAACGAGGAAAATTCGTGATGAGTGCGAGTTTTTACGCTTTCCAAAGCCATAACTCCGTTCAAACTCATCCAATCTGAAAAGTTAATACGTCATCATAAACTAGAAGATTTGCTCTTTCAAAACAACTAAAACTGCTAAATACGTTCACTATTTAAAAAATGGCCACGTTGAGGATTTTTGCCCGAGTACCGCCGAAAGGTACTTTTTCGCTGCATTAGCACTATCCCAACGACTATAGCTCCTTTCAGGGGCGATTACATACTGAAGTAGGAGCAGATTCAAAATCCTCGTGCTTTTCTCTTTCCAAAAAGTGTAAAATTGTTTAGGGTCTCAACTTTAAAGGTTACATGCTTGTGAATTTGACGCTGAAGGCTGCGTTTCTTGTTGAATGGTGTACTCCTCCCTGTAATTTCACATGAACCCTTTCAGAATCCTCTTGATTTTTCCTGAATTGAGATTCTTTCTCCAGAGAGCCGTAGTTGAAGCGCGCGCAACCAACTGGGCCCACTCTGGGATGCGCCGTGTGCTTCACATCCTTTGAGGACTCACTTGAAAGATAAAATATCCCTTGGAAAACGTGCGAATTTCGGATTCTTTAACTTGTGTGGTGATAAAACACTGAAGTAACTAAGAATTGCTAAGCGGACACCTCTGAATCACGAAGATTTTGTGTGGGCGGAATCAATTGTTATTGGAAATACTCTGGCCTCGATCCTTGATGTTTGTCCTCCGACGATGATCCTACTGCATCAATCGGGCCCGATCTCTTCCCCAGCGGGCCAATACGACCCCCCCCCTGTGACATGTCGAGGATTCCTCAACGCACGCTTGACCCTGGGTAAAAACCGTCGCAAACCGTCGCCTCGCCATAACTCTTGAAGAAATGGTTCACGCGATTTGAATGTTATACCAGCTGATAGCTCTGCTCGAGATTTACAAGATGCGAAAGAGCTTCATCTAGGATTGCAGTAGTGGTAGGCCCATTATGTGACATTCCCCACTTTTAGAGGAGATGTTTTGTGGAAACCTGAGAAGATAGCACCGGCGTAGACTACGGTTACTTCTCTGTAGGAATTAGGTGGAAATATTTGGTCGCAGGTGAGCGTTCCTTCCGTGGTGTGGCCCCAAACATCACTCCTCGTCATGCCCTTGTGAATGATCAGTTTTTTTGCTTGTCCAGATGGACCTTGGAACCTGAAATGTGCACCATTCGATTTCCCATGAAAAATACTATCGAATGGTGTACAACACAGGTTGCACACGAAACTTTGTTTTTTCACCTTTTTCTCCCCATTGGCGATCGTCTTTCCAGCCCTTGGCGGCCACGTGCGATTCACGTGCACCTCGCCGACCCGTTACCCTTCGCATCTCTCTCAATTGACTATTTAATTAATTACTACTTAAGCTCAATTATCATTCGAAAAAGGTAAACAGCTGATATTCAAGTCATCAAATTTTTTCCCTCGACAACTCCAGAGCTAATCTACTGAACTCGCAGTGATAGAAGGCTGGCTAGACTGGACGGCGTGCGGTCGATTACTCGATCCCCTGGCCGTGCGTGTGGAAAACGCCGCTTCTTGCCACTCCGTCAGCTGCATATAACCAATAATGATAAAGGATCCTACTTACTATAAAGCGTTTCGTCTGTCGTTCTGTCTGTCGTCTGTCGTCTGCCGTTCTGTATGTCTGTCACGAAATTCCCTAGCTCCTCGGGATCGGCCTGGAGAGACCGGGTCAAGTGTGGGATGGGTGGGCAAGGTCTCGCGAAGTACAAAACAGACATCAGCTGTTCAGAAAAAAAACTTTTTCGGTTCCAAAAAGTCCCAGAGACCGGGGAAAAGGGGGTAGGGGTTGGCAAAGGAAAGGAGGGCAAATGCTATTGGTGGGCGTAGCACGCACCAAAGTTGCTGGAGTTTGTTGCCGGACTTATTATGTATTTCTATTTAAAGATCGGCAAACGTGGGAGGCAAGGAAGAAAAAGATGGGTGGGGCTGCACCGAAATAGGCTGTTTGCGAAGAGATTTATAAATCGGTCAAGAAGCAGTCCAGAGACCGGGAAAGAGCGAATAATGGTGACGAAGAAAGAGAATTCCAAAGTCATCGACTATGGAGTGGATAGAATCCAGCTAAGAAATCGAGTCCGTCAATGGAAAGGAGGTCAACTGCTATCGTGGGTGGGGCGTACACCAACGTGGGCGGAATTTGTCCTGAACTTATAATTCAGATCCGAAAAGTCTAGGAGACCGGGAAAAAGAGAGCTGAGTCCGCCAACGGAAGGTCTTTGGGACTTCTTGGAACGAAAGCTACGAAATTTTTGACGAACCCCGCCCACATTGGTGCAGGCCTCGCCCCCCCCCCTCAATGGCAATTGACTTCACCTTCATAGTCAGACTTGATCCACTTTTCCCGGTCTCCAGGACTTCTTGGAACCGAGTTGTGAATTTTTGTGGATAACGCCGCCCCCTTTGGTGCACGCTCCACCCACCAGTAGCAGTTGGCCCCTCTTCCATTGACGGACTCACCTCTCTTTTTTCCCGGTCTCCTAGACTTTTCGGATCTGAATTATAAGTTCAGGACAAATTCCGCCCACGTTGGTGTACGCCCCACCCACGATAGCAGTTGACCTCCTTTCCATTGACGGACTCGATTTCTTAGCTGGATTCTATCCGCTCCATCGTCGATGACTTTCGACGTCTCTTTCTTCGTCAACCATTATTCGCTTTTTCCCGGTCTCTGGACTGCTTCTTGACCGATTTATAAATCTCTTCGCAAACAGCCTATTTCGGTGCAGCCCCACCCATCTTTTTCTTCCTTGCCTCCCACGTTTGCCGATCTTTAGAACTCCCTAGAAATACATAATAAGTCCGGCAACAAACTCCAGCAACTTTGGTGCGTGCTACGCCCACCAATAGCATTTGCCCTCCTTTCCTTTGCCAACCCCTACCCCCTTTTCCCCGGTCTCTGGGACTTTTTGGAACCGAAAAAGTTTTTGACAAACTGCGCCCACTTTGGTGCGTGCTCCGCCCCCCAATGGCAACTGACTTCACCTTCGTAGTCAGACTTGATCCACTTTTCTCCTGGTCTCCAGGACTTCTTGGAACCGAGTTATGAATTTTTGTCGCAAACTCCGCCCACTTTGGATCATGCCCCGCCCACCGCCGACAGTTGACCTCCACTCCTCCACCACCTCTATCCACCTTTTTCCGGCTCCTAAGACTTCTGCCCGAATTATGAGGACTTGTAGAAAATGCTGTACACTTCAGAGCGCGCTCCGCCCATTGTGGGCGGGCCTCTCGTCATGTATGCTGGGATTACCTTAGACATTGCTTCCCTGCACCAATTTTTTTCTGCTCTGTAGGCCTTCTCCTAACCAAGTTATCAATTTTTTTTGTTAAGCACTGCTTAATTTGAGAACGCCCCGCCCACCCGGGTTAGTTCTCCTTACCTTTCCTTTGCACACCTTTACCTACGTATTTACCTTACCAATGCACACCTTTACCTACGTTTTTTCCCCAGTTTCGAGGCTTTTTTGGTATAGTTTTGAAATCCTGGTCGTCAGCGTCACTCATTTCGATGCACGCCACGCCCACTGTGGGCGGGGCTCCGCTTAGCTGATGTGTGTTTTGTACTTCGCGAGACCTTGCCCACCCATCCCACACTTGACCCGGTCTCTCCAGGCGGATCCCGAGGAGCTAGGGAATTTCGTGACAGACATACAGAACAGACGACAGACGACAGACAGAACGACAGACGAAGCGCTTTATAGTAAGTAGGATCCTTTATCATTATTGGTTATATGCAGACATGCATCTAATGTCAGGATGATTTAGCGGTCGAATAATATTGATGCCAATGATTTTGCAATAGAAATACCCATATCGTATATCTAAACATCCATCATACATTCTTAGGGATTTTGGGATATAGCGGTCGAACGGTATTTTATGTTGATGACAACAACGCAATGAGATGATACTGAAGTGAAATGCGTTATCTAGAGTATGGTAAGTGATGTCTGGCATATCGTAATTAACGGCCCTTATCAGCAGTCACCATTTTCTGTACCCCACCATACCTGTTCCCGTCCCACCCTGTTCATCAATCCCTGGAACATACCTCACAGGGAAGGCATTGAACTCCCCGTGGAACTTTGAGCCGAGACCTAGACATATCGATAGAGCCTGGGACACGGTTAGAACTGCGGAACCCAAAATTGCAAAACGATTCTGCCAAGGAAGTTACGAGCAGTCAAAGTTGGCTGCAAATGAGCGCTTTTGGATGAGGCTCGCTAGTGTTAGCGAAACTGTGTTGCCGTGGTGTAGTGGTAAGGCTCTCGCTCATCATCATGCAGGTCATGGGTTCGGTTCCCGCTGCGGTTGCGTTTTTGCAAATCATGTTTCGTACCCAGTAGAGACTTCTATTCTAGTTTTTAACTTATCCGAGCGAGCACCTTGTCAGAACGTGAAGACCGAGTGACAGATATAGTTGTCGCTATGTTCCTGATGAATATCTTCATTGATAATGGCGTAGGTAGTTTGGATACTTTTCGCTGAATTCGGAGCAAGAAGATAACAGTCCTGCAACACGCGAAGAGAGGAAGATTGCTGCGAGGTTCGCTTTTATACTTCGTGCATCGCTGGATCGATATTGTAAAGGGGAAAGATTGGAATCGGATGCCCCAAACGAATCGGAGTGGGATTATTGCAATAACGAGGATGAAGACAGCTCGGGCAAGGCAAGGCAGACAAGCCATGGAGTGGTAGAGGTATCAAATTAGCTCTGTTCTTCTAACTGAACGCTGGGTGTAGAAGAAAGTACGCACGAAGTTACTTCATCTCAACTCACACAACAAACGTCAATGGTATTAGCATAGCTGTGATTAGGTGCTTATTCAAATAAATGTCAAAAACTAGAATAGAACTCTCTACTGGGTACGGAACATGATTTGCAAAAACGCGACCGCAGCGGGAACCGAACCCATGACCTGCATGATGATGAGCGAGAGCCTTACCACTACACCACGGCAACACAGTTTATCTGACACTAGCGAGCCTCATCCAAAAGCGCTCATTTGCAGCCAACTTCGACTGCTCGTAACTTCCTTGGCAGAATCGTTTTGCAATTTTGGGTTCCGCAGTTCTAACCAGTGTCCCAGGCTCTATCGATATGTCTAGGTCTCGATTCAAAGTTCCACGGGGAGTTGAATGCCTTCCCTGGTCAGTGTTGCTGAGACGCGCGCCACGAATTCAGTGACACCTGTGTTCTACCGTCTCTTATCAGCTCTTATCAATCTAAGCTAACCTCACCGAACATGCTCCGTCCCACTCTGCACATCGGTTCTTGGAACCAACGCCTCACTATTGCTGGGACGCGCGCTATGAAATTTGCGTTTCCAGCGCCTCTTATCAGATCTTATCAGTCGTTATCACTTTCTGTCCCCCACCAAATATGTTCCCGTCCCACCCCCTACATCATACTCAAAATACAGCGCTCCATGCTGCAGCGAAGCGCGCTATGAATTTCGTGACAGACGGACGTACACACAGACACACACAGACAGACATACTTAGCGAATTATACATAGGGGGCAATAAAAAAAGACATTTTGCCTATGTCGGCACTTCGGCTCTTTTTTCTTCGCAGAGATTGCTGTCGTTGACGGAAGTTCCTCAGCAAAATATTCCCTAAATCCTCTATTAGTAGACGCAGGCCCTCCTTCACTGCCCTCACCGTCTTCAGAATATGACGTCATCTGTCATCGTCGTCGAGCTCACGGGGACCTACAGTAAATGCTCCAGCCCGAAGCTCTTACTTAATTTCTTCAATCGATTCATCGTTGGATAGTTTCCTAGAAACATTAGCTCTGAATATGCAAACCCCCTCGGAACCCGCTTTTCAGAAAACGTCGTAATGGTATGGGGTCCGTCCACAACCCCATCAGCACGACTAGTACACCTTGCTTCAAAGCTTATTTTTCCGATTTCGTCCACCTTGAAGGACTACATGAAGTACATTTCATGAAATGAATGTGCTCTTTTCATGTTAACTCGAGTTCATTCTTTTCAGAATTCAGCAGAGTGTGATTTAATCGGTTTGAATGTAGAGATAAGCTGTCTTTTTTTATTGGCCCCCTTTATATAAAAGGAATATACAATTCGCTATGTACTTCCGTGCCTGTGTGTGTACTTGTCAAGAAGTTCGTGGCGCGCGTACCAGCATCACCTGGAGTTGATATCAGGGTATACAGTGCGTTTCAAAAGTATGTGCACACCCTCAAAATTCACGTTTGAAAGGGAACCATGAGGTTTCGTGCTATGAAATCCTTCTCAATCGATTTCTCGTAGTCGATAACCTATCAATGGAAGCAAAGCAGATAATATCGCCTCACTTTCGAAAAAAATTTTGGATGAAATTTTTTTCTTTGTTTCAAAAGTATGTGCACACTTAACAAAAGACAAAAACATAGCTGAGATTAGAAATCAGTGGGGCCTCCAGAGTTTCTAATTAGCTCAAACATCCTGTCCGGCATAATCTGAACCACGTTTGGCATAGCTGTTTCGTCGCTGTCGGCCCAAATAGCCTCTACCGCCGCCTTCAGTTCATCCGCGGTATTATACTGCCGGTTGCTAAAGTTAACGCCTTGATCAAGGGCTCCCTATAGGGTTGCAGTAAGGAGGACACACAAGCCAATCTATCGCTTCAGCACCATTTGGTTAAGGCCATTCTTTGGTAGATTGCGAAGCATCGAAAGACACGTGGTCCTGTTGCTAAAAATGCAATTTTCGCTCCGCTTCGCTAAGGAAGGGCAACAGGTGACATTGGAGCACTGCTTGGTATTCTTTACAGTTCATACGCAATAATGGAACGGCAACTTCTGAATTTCCTCTGATTGCGAAACCGCCGCAGACCCATCAACGGGCCTCTTCCGAAATTCCTTCTCGAGAGCACGAGCGACTCACGGCCAAGCCTCTCCAGTAGTAGCAAAATCCACCCGGCCCGTCAAGATCGAACTCTTTCCATGAGTTAAGATTACCTGAGGAGAGAAAGTCCATAAAAAGTTGCTTGTTTTGAAAATAGGAAATTCTCGAAAAACCGTGTCTTCGCCCGGTGTCCTATCCTATGTTGCCATGTCTGTACGAGCAGACTCCAATGTGGCTAACTTGTGCTGGGCCTTGAAGTGAGTAGCCTTTCTCAGCGTCTGTCGAGTGGTGTATTCATTTGAGCGGATGAGGGGCTTAGTGGTCATTTTCGAGGCTGGAATAAAAATCTGAGCTCGGACTGTCAATGAAGAATCCGACAGGATGTGGGCTACTCTTTTGTTGTTCTGAGCAGTCAAGGATCGTGGATGGAGCGGAGTGTGTGCTGAGTATAATTATCAGGGTGCCAGATAAATCTTCGAATGCATTAAGGAGAACGACCAAGTTATCGTGCGATTTCTAGATTGGAACGTTCATTATCATGCAGAACCTTGATCTGAGCTTGCTCATCTTCAGGAAGAAGTATGGCGCGAATTGACATGATGACGAAATGAAAACAGCAAAGTCGGATTGAAATCGGTGGAAAATTCGGCGCCAAAATCTGATCTTCTTCAAGTGTGCACATACTTTTGAAACAAAGAAAAAATTTCATCCAAAATTTTTTCCGAAAGTGAGGCGATATTATCTGCTTTGCTTCCATTGATAGGTTATCGACTACGAGAAATCGATTGAGAAGGATTTCATAGCACGAAACCTCATGGTTCCCTTTCAAACGTGAATTTTGAGGGTGTGCACATACTTTTGAAACGCACTGTATTATAGGGAGCGGGGCGGAAATATATTAGGTGGGGAACAGAAGGTGATACTAACTGATAAGATCTGATTAAGGGGGTTAGAACGCGGATATGTTTGATGGAGACCAAAAAGTGATAACAGCTGATAGGGGCTGATAAGAAGCGTTGGAAGGAAAATGTCACGACATTGACAGCGCAAGGCCAGCAGCAGTGAGGCGTTGTTTAGATATGATATAGGGGGTGGGACGGGAACATATTTGGTGGGGTAAAGAAAGTGATAACAACTGATAAGGGCTGATAAAAGGCGCTAGAACGCAAGTGTCGCGAAATTCATAGCTCGGGCACCAGTGGTCGTCAGGAGTTGGTTTCAAGATATGATATAGAGTGGGACGGAGAACATATTCGGTGGGTGGCAGAAAATTATAACAAATGACAAAGACTGATAAGAGCGATAAGGTTGAAATTATAGGGTCGCTAAAAATGTTATCTAGAAGCGCGATAAGAAGTTTCATCCATTCTATGATGTCGTCGTCAACATCCAGTTCATTTGACCGGTAATCTGCCGAAGCTTTTTAAGTTGGTCGGTGTTTTGGAAACACGATAAGTATTGCTGTTTTTTTCTCATTGTCACCGGTATAAGAAGTCACTCAACCGCTAAACCAATACAACACTCGAAGCCTGATTGTTGTTACACGAAGTTTCGATACTTAGCAGATCGATCAATCGTACTAGGTATTCAAAGCTTATCCGCTACACCATGTTGGTTTACGAAAAATGATCGTTGTTTGTGGGATGGCAAGCTACGGTAAATAATCATTCAGATCCACCAAAATCCACCGCATGCTGTTCGCGGTGGCGAGTGGAGCCAATATGGAACTCAATAGTATTAGGTTGGTCAAAAAGTATCCGCCGTTTTGCACCTTGAGTGTTCTACTACATTTTTTGGTGAATTCTCTTGCAACTGTTCAAATATTCTGGATGCCATCTTGTAGAGAAAGATCAGCCCTTTCATGTCCATACGAAGGTTTGAGGCTGATTCGAGGAACTTCTGTCGTTTTGCCCTCCCTTTTGAGTTACGCAAAATCGTGATTTTCCGATTGTTGCCACTTCATGTCTTCAAACTGGAACAGACACGGCAGGGCCAGTCCGTAATATGGCGACTGCTTTGAGAAGGAATGTATCTAGGAAACGCATAGCGCGAGATTGGCTCTTCAGGTTTGAGCCTGGAGAAACAAAGCTCGAAACTGGTACGCGTAGCAAAAGCAATGACCTTGATGAACGGGATCGTACAAAAGGAATGAAGGGAGCTTATCACGAATACCCAACCACAGGTGTGGCAGGGGATATTGGGCCTCTAGTGGCACCGAACTCGGCTGGGTGCACGCTGTGAGGAAGGAGGAAAAATGTCGTCAACTTATTCATCGAATTGATTCCTGCCGGCACCTTGAATCGTTGCGACGCGCGTGGAGGTGTGTGCTCAGACTCTTCCTTGCAACAGTAAGGAACAGTTTCCAAGATGGGTGATAGTGTGGGGTAAGACTATGCTTCTGCACGCAAACAGTGGAAGGGTTGCTAAATAAGTGGACGAAATTAAGCTGCCTTTGAATGTTGCCAAACATGGACCGCCTCCAGCAACGACTTCACTCAATTTCTGATGGCCTAGCACAATGCAAGATCCGAGAATCGAGTCATTCGACAACGCTGGACAATTTTCGTAAATAATAGAACATAGAACACTAGGAACTACGGGGATGTTGGTCTGCTTCAAGGAAAAAATGAGGTTCGATCCTTCACCACGGTAGCGCTAGACCGCCCACCGGAGAAGTACGCTAAAATCCATTCAGAAATGGTTTGAAACCTCATCTGCCATCCTTGATATAGCCCAGGTATATCTCTAACAAAACACCAATTCCCCGCTTTTGAACTCAATTCTCGGAGGAGGAATCGCGTTTAGAATTGGGGCATGTCGAAACCGCCTTCCTACATCTTTAGACTTGCTGTAATTTGGACTTCTACCGGAAGGGTAGATATTAGCATGGATATGATTGACAACAATATGGTGAACATAATAGTTTTTATTCAAAGGAGAAGGATGTGTTTCAGCAAAGTTGTGGTGCTTCAAAGTTTGGGGCTCAAAACGGCGGATACTTTTTGACCGACCTAATAGAATTTGCTCATCCAGCTATCCCGCAAGCACATAGTACTGTGCAGGAAATAAGGTGTAGGAAACGAGAAGCGTTTTGGACATGAACTTAGGAAGAGCAGGCCAGTTGGGGTCGATATATGAAGCTAGTGTTCTGGTGAATGGTTGACTATATTCTTGAAGGCGTGAGTCAGGATGGGGCGTTCATAGGACGTGTTTCCATCACTAATATGGGCTAGGCTGCACTCAGAAGGGTGACGCAACGCTCCTCAATCGAGATGGCGCGGCGACAAGGCCCTGGCGTACTATTTACAGCGATAGCTGAATGCATCAGCTATGCCCGCCCACCTCCGGAATGGTGCGTGGCTGGCATAACGTGTGAAATCAGCTAGGTTCAACCGATGGAACGGCTGGCATATCCGGAAAACTCGTTTGGACGTGCCTCCCCCAAGCAAGCCTCCTTCACTGCTAGTGGGAAAGGGGGTTTCGTTTTCGGCCTTGTCGACGGTTTTTTTTCGTTTTTTCTCCACTGTCGTTCCACTTCGCATCTCTATACTCAGTTTCAATCGCCATAATACCCCTTATTGAGCCCGACCTTTGCCTTTGTACCAGATTGTAGTAGAGAGGAAGGTGTCTCGGAGTTGCAATAGAGCACTCCGATTCCGAAGCCGCTTGGCTTTGCCGCAAGAGCACCGCGAAAAAGGAAAAGCTGGCATCTTGCCATCCGACTCTGGAGAAGGCTAAGCTTCGATCGCGTTCCTACGAGAAGTTATATGGTATGCTTACGACAGCATGGCGTTCCCGAAGAGCTTATTGAGTGGGTGCGCATACTTTACTCGAGTCCAAAGAGCCGAGTGCAAACGGCAGCAGGCACTTCGATGGATTTTCCCATCTCTGTCGGGTACACCAAGGCTCTGCGCTTTCCCCACTCCTATTTCGTTGTCGTCATGGATGCCATTTTACGAGATCCTAGGAGCCTGCTCCAAAACTTCTTCTCTCATTCTGATGACACTGCTCGCCTGCTAATTCATGCACCTACAGGAGCAACAAGTGCAAGTTTGGTCTGACCCCCCTGACGATTTTCGAACTCAGGATGAAGAGGGAAGCTTGAAAATCAAGCCGAATGAGTTTAGTTTTAACAAAGAACGGAACCGGAGTCAATCTTGGTAGATCCAGAACCGATGTCTGAAGGGGGCCCCTCCGTGTGAATGCAGCTTGATCCAAATGGCGTTCGATGACTGGCGCTCTCTAGTAATGATGATTCTCGAAATTCTACAGATTTGCTATCCGACAGTTTGCCATTTACGTAACAGAGCGCTAGCGACTAAGGAAGTTGAAGCTCGTCTTCATGTTCTGGAGACAAAAAATGCTGCGCTGGACTGCCGGGGCTACGCGTCTGGACCACATTCGCAACGATACCATCAGAAAGCGGTTCGGTGTGGCTCCCATCGCTGATAAGATGCGCGAAGCTCGCCTGAGGTGGTACGGTCACGTCCTTCGCGCTAATGATGAGAGTGTCCGTAAGATCGGTCTAGACTTTAACGTGCCAGGAAAGCGGCCAAGAGGACGCCCGAAGCAACGATGGCTTGATACGTTGCATGAGGATTTGAAATTAGTTGGCCTTCATCCCGATCAGGCACATAATCGGGAAAAGTGGCGTCAGAATACTGGAAAGCGGACCCCACCACCGGGTGGGACAAATGTTGAATAACAATAAGAACATGTTTCATGCTCTCAATTCACCAATAAACATTCCTATGATAGGCTCCTCTATCGGGGATTGTTTGGCGCGAGTTGCGCGCTCACTCTGGATCAATTCAACAGAACAAACGGTTTCTCTAATCGATATTGGGGATGGGGTGGCGAAGACGACGACATGTACATGAGGTGAGAACTGCCCAGCTCTTAGCCTAAACTATTTTAATCATGTTAAGTTGTGAACAGTGCTGAATTACACTGGTGTGCAAAACTTAAGGACGAGACAGATGAAGTATCATAACCTTTTGATAGCTTGTGGACCGTTTAACGGTTCCTGTTAACTGCTTTCTTTAGTGCCCTGTGCAGCTCTTTGTATGTGTGGTTAGGTTCCATAGAGTCATGTTACGCGCCAGTAACACGTCGTTGGAAAAGCTACGTTCGTCCCCAAGTTTTGCACACCAGTGCAGATTTGGGCAGGGTTGCTAGCTTATGCCAATGACAATTTCCGAAAATTGTGATTGCGAATTATTAGTTCATCTCATTCGAACATGTCCACCGGTTTTATTTGAATAAAATGAACAACGAAAGACCTGAAAAGCTATATTTCCGTGTCCAGTTAGGTAGACTCCATTGTTTTCGATGACACTTTACAGCGTTCAGGAAGCATTTGAACGCCAAGCAGCTTCTTTTCTCGAACAAGTCCAGACAAAACGTTCCTAATGTCCATTTCGGCGATCGACCGGGTGTCGCAACGCTTCCAATAATCCTTGTTTCCAGTTGACCAAAGCAGTTGAAATCGCACGGTTGCAGGTCGCACGAATGTGGCGGCTGAATCCAAGTCTCAATATTCTTTTCGTCAAAATACTGCTGAATACTCTGAGCTACATGAGGTCTGGCATTGTCATGTGCGATGACTGCCTTCTTGTAGTTGTGTGCTGCCATATTATTGTCAAATAATAATATAATCATCGAGGAACTTACGATATATCTCAGCTGTGACTGTCGTTTTTCTCGGGGCAGAGTCGACAAAAAGCAATGCCCCAAAAATCTCTGGTCACAATCAGAATCCGCTTGGAGCTACGTAACTCGTCATGAGCGATTTCGGGCAGTTTCTCATCGGCGTTCATCCAAACCCGACGCTTGTGACTTTTTGGCTCAGTGTACAAATTCACCCGTTTCGTTTATGGCCAGTGCACGTTTTAGCAGTCGCAGGTGACGTCGATGGCGGAGAAGCCTGTTACTGCAGGCATCAATTCCGCTATTGAACCTGTGCTCCTGTGAGTAGATGAAGTATCAGACAAACATCTTCTTGACCATCTTAAATCTTTGGACACAATTCGACCTACGCCGCTTCGCCATTCTTTCTTGGAGAGTGCCTTGTCACGAAACTGCTGATCCAACTCGCAATGAATTTCAGAAGCGGATTTTCTTGTATGACGCCCCATTTGATGATTACGCGTTGATCTTGGTCGCTTATGCTTCTTTTCAGTATTTCGTAATTTCTTCTTCGGCATGTAGACGAAAATGGGCGACCGCTTAGCTAGAGATACTACCTTCAAATCAATATCTTGTTGGTGGCTCTGATTCCGCCATTTTTCCCGCCATTATTCCATATGCCGGGGCGTGAATGAGATGACCTAATATCCTTCTATTTTATAAAGCGCTAACTTTGTGTGTCGGTTTGTATGTTTGTATGTATGTATGTATGTATGTATGTATGTATGTATGTATGTATGTATGTATGTATGTATGTATGTATGTATGTATGTATGTATGTATGTATGTATGTATGTATGTATGTATGTATGTATGTATGTATGTATGTATGTATGTATGTATGTATGTATGTATGTATGTATGTATGTATGTATGTATGTATGTATGTATGTATGTATGTATGTATGTATGTATGTATGTATGTATGTATGTATGTATGTATGTATGTATGTATGTATGTATGTATGTATGTATGTATGTATGTATGTATGTATGTATGTATGTATGTATGTATGTATGTATGTATGTATGTACAGTACTCGCCGTTTGAAATCGAAAATTCACGCGAATAACGCGAATCCTCGTTAATTTCGTGAATTCGTTATAAGTCGGGTCAGAGTGAAGTATTCCAGAAACGGAAAACACCGTTGAACTCAGCTCTTCAAGCGCTACAAGATGGTGCTAAAATATTTTCAGAAAGCTTGATTTCGGAATGCGCCATGCACTCGATTTCATCTCAAAAAGTAGTTGCTCGCATGTGATGTGTATATAATCCCGCTTATGCGGGCTAACCGCTACACACAAAGAAGGGCCTCAAAACTTACCCCAGAATGCGCCACGTACTCAATCTCATCCACTACATTGTGAGATTAGATGAATGTTATTTTCCGAATTCTTAGATCTTCATTTCGTTTTCAAGCGCTTACTAGCTTTACGTGTTCCCTCTGCTCTCAATATCCCATCCTCTGTATATCAAGTGGAATCTTTGAACAGTTCTCAGCAGGCATAGTGGGCCTATTATGTGACATTTTCCATTTTCAGAGGACATGTTTTGCAGAAAGCTGTGAAGATAGCGAACAAATTCCTTCACTGTCGTAGACTACGGTCACTTGTCTGTAAGGATTATATGGAAAAACTTGGCCGCAGGTGAGCGCTTCTTCCGTGGTGTGACCCCAAACATCACCCCTTGTCATGCCTTTGCCCCCTATTACGTGACAAGTCCCATTTTTAGAGGAATGTTCTGTAGAAAGCTGTAAAGGAAGCGAAGAATTTCCTTCACTGTCGTAGACTATGGTCACTTGTCTGTAGGAATTATGTGGAAAACTCGGTCGCAAGTAAGCGTTCCTTCCGTGGTGTGGCCCCAAACATGCCTCCTCGTCATGCCCTTGTGGAATGTTCAGATTTTTTGCATTTCCAGATGAACTCGCAGACCTGAAATGTGCCCCGTTAGCTTCCCCGTGAAAAATGCTATCGAATGATATGCATTACTTCCCCAGTTGAAACTTTGGTTTTTCACCGTTTTCAGCCTTCCCCTATTGCCGGATCACTATCCCACCGATTACTGCCCCAAAATCTCAAAGTTTCATTTTTCGTCGAAACTTTGTCTATTGGGGTAATTCGATGCCCTGATTACGAATATGACATTCATTTTTGATGCTGGTGTCATTTGGCGCCATTTGGCGCCGTTTGGCGCCAATTTGGCGCCACGGCTGTTTTCACCAAATCTGCTGAAACTTCGTCATTTGGGTTATTTGGGGTCCTGATTACGAAAACGACACCCGTTTTTAGTGCTGGCGCCATTTAGCGCCGTTTGGCGCCTGTTTGGCGCCACGGCTGTTTCCACCAAATCCGCTGAAAACGTGTGTATAGGGGTTATTTTGGGAGAGCGTGCCGCACTGGACCCACATGGAACATCGCAACAGAGACCAGGTTCTCGAAAAAGGAATCCTCTCGTTCATGCCCGAGAGGATTCCTTTTTCGAGAACTGTAACTTTCCTGAGTCCACGGTGTTCGCACTGCCCTATTTCTGGCTGCGCGATATGGCAAGGTGAAGGACAAGGAATACGAGCTCAATGTCGGCCACACCAGTTCAATTCAGTGGGAGCGGTTCTTCCGCGGCGAATGTGTGGGGCACTTCAGGAGGAACCCGCCGATCATCGGAAGGTTTGGGTGCGAGGGGGAAACTGACGAAACACTGGTTATCAAACGTAAATACAACCGCCGACGTTGGGTACGCAGGCACAAGTGGCTGTTTGGAGGCATTGAAAGAGGAAGTGGACTCCTTCGGATGGTCCGAAGGAAAGACGTTTCAACTCTACTGCGGCTCATCATGAAGTAGTACATCGAGCACGGTACTACCATCCTCAGTGGCAGCTGGAGAGCTTACAGTCGAATTGCTGCTCTGCCCAACGCATACAGGCATCTCCAGTGAAAACGTGAAATATGCTTCTGGCTTAGCTCACAGTTTCCACGGTCTGCTCCTTCCTGTCGTGGGAAAGTCTCCGATTCGATGACCTTTTCCACGGTCTGACAGTCGGCGCTCTGAGAAAGGTGCCTAAGAGTACGCTCTGACTGTGAAGTGTTGTTTGTGACACCACATGGCGCCGGCGTCAAGACTGAATGTTATATTCGTGAGGACCCAAATAACCCCTATACACACGTTTTCAGCGGATTTGGTGGAAACAGCCGTGGCGCCAAACAGGCGCCAAACGGCGCCAAATGGCGCCAGCGCTAAAAACGGGTGTCGTTTTCGTAATCAGGACCCCAAATAACCCCAAATGACGAAGTTTCAGCAGATTTGGTGAAAACAGCCGTGGCGCCAAATTGGCGCCAAACGGCGCCAAATGGCGCCAAATGACACCAGCATCAAAAATGAATGTCATATTCGTAATCAGGGCATCGAATTACCCCAATAGACAAAGTTTCGACGAAAAATGAAACTTTGAGATTTTGGGGCAGTAATCGGGATAGTGATCCGGCAATAGGGGAAGGCTGAAAACGGTGAAAAACCAAAGTTTCAACTGGGGAAGTAATGCATATCATTCGATAGCATTTTTCACGGGAAAGCTAACGGGGCACATTTCAGGTCTGCGAGTTCATCTGGAAATGCAAAAAATCTGAACATTCCACAAGGGCATGACGAGGAGGCATGTTTGGGGCCACACCACGGAAGGAACGCTTACTTGCGACCGAGTTTTCCACATAATTCCTACAGACAAGTGACCATAGTCTACGACAGTGAAGGAAATTCTTCGCTTCCTTTACAGCTTTCTACAAAACATTCCTCTAAAAATGGGACTTGTCACGTAATAGGGGGCAAAGGCATGACAAGGGGTGATGTTTGGGGTCACACCACGGAAGAAACGCTCACCTGCGACCAAGGTTTTCCATATAATCCTTACAGACAAGTGACCGTAGTCTACGACAGTGAAGGAAATTGTTCGCTATCTTCACAGCTTTCTGCAAAACATGTCCTCTGAAAATGGAAAATGTCACATAATAGGCCCACTATGCCTGCTGAGAACTGTTCAAAGATTCCACTTGATATACAGAGGATGGGATATTGAGAGCAGAGGGAACACGTAAAGCTAGTAAGCGCTTGAAAACGAAATGAAGATCTAAGAATTCGGAAAATAACATTCATCTAATCTCACAATGTAGTGGATGAGATTGAGTACGTGGCGCATTCTGGGGTAAGTTTTGAGGCCCTTCTTTGTGTGTAGCGGTTAGCCCGCATAAGCGGGATTATATACACATCACATGCGAGCAACTACTTTTTGAGATGAAATCGAGTGCATGGCGCATTCCGAAATCAAGCTTTCTGAAAATATTTTAGCACCATCTTGTAGCGCTTGAAGAGCTGAGTTCAACGGTGTTTTCCGTTTCTGGAATACTTCACTCTGACCCGACTTATAACGAATTCACGAAATTAACGAGGATTCGCGTTATTCGCGTGAATTTTCGATTTCAAACGGCGAGTACTGTATGTATGTATGTATGTATGTATGTATGTATGTATGTATGTATGTATGTATGTATGTATGTATGTATGTATGTGTATGTATGTATGTATGTATGTATGTGTGTCCGTCCGCAAAATGAAGTGAGTGAGAAGGAAGCTCATGGGAATAACAAACCGCTAACAGAATCGGGTAGATTGCAGGACTTGAGCTATCAATATGTTAGCTTGTCAATATAAAAATCGTCGCCACTTTCACTTATTTTTTTCAAGTAAGCATTATCTCAACAAAAGCAGTATCCTTCATCCATATATGGACCCTCACCATCAGCGACTTGTTGTGAATGATTCATTCAATCGATGCCGTGCTTCCGGAAGGTCGGCAGTTCCAAGCTGAAAAAGGCAGTGAGGTCGATTTTGAGCTTCTTCTTTGAATCGTATTTTTTGCTTGCAAGATGATTACTTAGCGAAAAGAGTAGATGGCTTCTGAACGGAGGCTGATCAGCACTGCACGGAGGATCTAGTGGGACTTCTCAACTGAAATCCAAAATCCAATCCAAAATACAGATGAGTGTCAATACGCAATTCTTTCTAAAATCTATGTAAACACTTAGGCATTCTCCACGTCTTGAATCCTATGGAGTGAAACTCGTCCTGTTCAAAGAATTAAGAAACTTGCACCAACAGACAGTGAATTCATTGAAATATTCCATACTTAGGCGCAGCTAAGGCTTCAGCGACTTTAGAAGGATGAAAAAAGTACTGAATCTTCTCGATGTTGTTCATCATGCCACGCAGCCCGCGATGACACCATAATATCCTTAACCCACTCGCGACCGGGCGGGATTTTCGAAGACTGCCCGTTCGGACCAGCGCCGGCAGAGGCGATTGCGCAATGTCAGCCACCGGTGGCTGACATTGTCCCAGGGGTCATCCATCTCCTTTTTTTGTTCGTTCCATATATCTGATGCTTTTCTTTCTTCAGATCTTTTCTTCTATGATCTTGTGAAGGTGTGTTAAAGTCATGGTGCATACATACAGTAGCGGTCAAAAGTTTGGAAACTTTTTTATTTTTGATCTAGCGCGGCCGATACACAACGAAATTGTCCCAAATTTAGATATTACATACAAAATCAAGTCCAGAATACGATGGGAAGAATAATTTCCAAAAATCTATAATCATATTTGAGAAATAAGATTTTTTTCAAGTAATGGCGCGTCAAAAGTTTGGAAACTTTTTGTTTCCCTCATCATTATGATTCCTACTCTTCAATGTTTACTTGTTTCTGTTAACCATTGAGTAATGTGTAATTTCAAAATGAATTCATATGCAAAGGAAGCAGTTTTTCCATGGGAGGTCCTTTTTTAAACCCTACAATCCGGAATACGAAATTGAAATTGTTTCTTAGTAGTTCAGTCTCTACGGAAGCAATATTATCGAATGTTTTAGCGTTTTTGGAGTCGAGTAAGCATAAGAAGAATGATCATTCACAAAAAAGTATTCTCACAAGAAAATTGGCCCTCCTCAAATACTTCGAAGGGTGGTTGGCACGCCCCGTACCCAACTAAGAGACGATTTTTTCTGGTTTGAACCTAATCGTATGAAAGTCCAAGCACAGCCCAACATCGGCCGCGACCTGGTGAATATTACGGATGATATCCCAACAAGAAGCCATTGTTGGGCTTCAAGAGCAGGATGGCCCAACTGGCTTCCGCACACTAACGGCTAACATGGACCGAAGGCGAGAGGTAAAACTTTGTCCTCAGCGACGATGGGATTTCTATCTTCCTAAAAATGATGTTGTGGACCCTGTGAAGTGTTCAGTCAAATGGAAACCTCATTTGAGTATAAGATTCCAACATTCAGAAATAGTGGAAGTATTGTCATGGATGAAGATGTGTCCGACCATTCGGCGATTCCCCAGTTCTATGTATCCAGCGAAATGTGGGTTGGGCTAAGTACAAGAATAGTCTGTAGAATACAATGCTTCCTTCGATAGTCAGAACTAGCCGAAAAGATGGGTTTTCTATCGTGGAAATGACCCAATGCAGGCCTACCTCCTCACTGCCGCCTTCCTAAACCCAGAAAAAGAAGCTGTTATGAAGCGACCAAGTCAAGATCTAAAGTCTAATTGAGTTCTACATCCCACGGAAGAACTGGCATGTCGCTCAACCCACATTCCAGTTAGGAATCCCACCAAACAATGTGATTTAGTTCACAGTGTGTAGGGTTCGACTTAAAAGTCCTAAAATTATTTTAGTCAACTCCATGTCAATAAAAACGACGCTGACATAGAAATTCACAGCTACTCATCGAATACTAATTTATCATGTAGATTCGAGAGCTATTTTGCCGAATTCGCTTTGGAATTGAGAAGTTTCCAAACTTTTGACGCGCCATTTCTTATAAAAATTCGTATTTTTCAAAAGCGAATCTCGTTTCAAAAAATTATGTTGCCATCGTAATCTACACTTGATTCTGTATATAATATGTGAATTCGGGACAATTTCATTGTCTATTGGCTACACTAGATCAAAAATAAAAAAGTTTCCAAACTTTTGACCGCTACTGTACATGCATCTAATGCAGCGCTGGGATTGCACAGCATTAGATATGTATCGATTGTCATCGTTCAACATATCCGATCGGATCAAACAATCGATACGTATCTAATGCTGTGTGCCTTTATCGATTCCCTTCCTTATATGTACATCTGATGCTGCGTCTGGTGCAGCATCAGATGTACATATGGCGCAAACTGGCGTCAAATGGCGCCAATTTGGCGCCAGCGCTAAAAATGGAATATCATATTCGTAATCAGGACCCTTCGAAAACCCCCATGGGAAAAGTTTCAGCGGGAAAATTTTTCAACTTGTTTCGGTGAAATTTTGATTACAAATGTTATGTGGGGTGGGACGGGGACATTGTTGGTGGGTGCCAGAAACTGATAACGATTGATAAGGGCTGATAAGGCGCGTCAGAACGCAAAAGTCGTCGATTCCGTTGCCTGGCTCGCGTTGACACCAGAGCAACCATACTTACAAGTGTTATGGGGTGGGACGGGGACATTGTTGGTGGGTGCCAGAAAATGATAACGATAGTTAAGAGCCGATAAAAGTCGCCAATTAAGACACGCAACCTGCGTTGGTGCTAGAGCAGCATACTGGTAAGTGTTATGTGGGATGGGACGGTAACATTGTTGGTGGGTGCCAGAAGTTGATAACGATTGATAATAGCTCATAAGGGGCTTCAACGCAGTCTTTTGCTAGAAGCTGATGACGATTGATAAGAGTTGATAAGAGGGTGACATTGCGAGAATCGTACTCCGTTATTTAGCTCGCGTTGACACCAGAGCAACCATACTTACAAGTGTTATGTGGGGTGGGACGGGGACATTGTTGGTGGGTGCCAGAAACTGATAACGGCTGATAAGAGCTGAGGGCTGCGAGCAGAATCGCAAAAGTCGTCAATTCCGTTACCTAGCAGGCGTTGACACATACCTACATATGTGGGGTGGGACGGAGACATTGTTGGTGGGCAACCAAAGTGATAACGGTTGATAGGGACTGATAAGGAGGTGCAAGGGAATAGTCGGCAATTCCGCTACCTAGCTCGCGTTGACACCATAACATGCATACTTACAATAGGACGGGGACGTTCTTGGTTGGTGCCAGAAAGTTGATAACGATTGATAAGGGCTGATAAGGCGCGTCAGAACGCAAAAGTCGTCGATTCCGTTGCCTGGCTCGCGTTGACACCAGAGCAACCATACTTACAAGTGTTATGTGGGGTGGGACGGGGACATTGTTGGTGGGTGCCAGAAACTGATAACGATTGATAAGGGCTGATAAGGCGCGTCAGAACGCAAAAGTCGTCAATTCCGTTACGCAGCTCGTTGACACTAGAGCGTTCCTACTTACAAATTCTATTTGTAGTGGTACGTGCACATTGTATTGATGTGACCAGCTTACTTAATAGCAGTCGATTGCATAAACTCAATCAAGTCTTCAGCAAATGATAAGTTTCATTTCAATATTCAAAAACCCAAACTCATTAAACCGCTAATCCTTTCGGGGTTCTAAATAATGGTGAATGTAAATAAATGATAAGCCTTAGCTCCTCACTTATGTAAATAGGCATATTTCGTTTTGATTTTGAGACTGACAGCAATCCTATTCACCGCTAAATTATCTTAATTCAAGAAAAATGCTGGATGTTTACAGTTGTGATCAATATACCACAGCTCTGACGTTATCACGCGTATTCTTCGATGAGCTTCAGTGAAACTGTGGGAAGTTCCAGTTTCGCTAAAACCTACCGTGTGTGTGCGCGCGATAGCGGGTGAAGCAAACTAGTACCTTAATGAGCTGGTTCACTAAGAAAGGTTCCTTTTCAAAGCATATCAAATTTAAATTGGTAGGATCAGGATCAGGAGCACAAAAAAACTTGCAGACGAAGAAGAACTTGACCGAAGACTCTTGAGTGCTACTGTGTGTTGTCTTTTGTCGTAAGCTCGGCTTGTTTTGCAGTTTTGCATGCATTGCCTTCGTCTGAGTACTGAAGTTCACAGAATAACAATGTCGGGAGAGGTGTGCGTAGATAATTTCCCTAGGCTGTCATCATTGCAACAGATTATTGTGAAAGATCTGATTTCTGGATGGCGATTCTGCGTCCACTGACGTTCTTTTCTGCGCCCACAGGCGTTTCTATCACTCATATGTCATCTCCTTCCTTCTCTACTCATAACATTTTGTAATAATAGTATTCAACAGTCTTATATCGCCATTTGAAGCTATTATTCATATTCTTGCTGCATATCTAATTATAGTATAGTGCAACCCAATACATTTCATTTGGTATCCCCGCGCGTTTTTTCATTTACTTTTCTTTCTTTTTCATTTTTCATTATAACATAATCCCTAACACTCATTTACACAACAAGTTACATATACGCAAAGGAGGGCCATACCTCCTATTAAAAATAGGGATTGGCGCTGATGGGGTTATACAAGTCAAAAATGGCGAGGGGGGTCAATTTTTGGCGCCTCCAGCGCTAGTCTATATGCAGGGAGAGCCATCCCCTGGGCAGCAGCCCTGCCAAACCTTCGGGAAGACACCCCTCTGCACACGTGTTTGGCCGCGCGTGCGCTTAGATCTAGGTCAAAAAACGCTCAAAACTCAGCTTATTACTTCACAAAAACAAACTTTAGTAAGGTAAGGGACGGGGTCGGCCATTACATACTCAACGATTTCGGAAATAACAATAAGGGTTGCAAGTGTAACAAAAAATGTAGAACATGCAGTATCACCAATATTGACAATTACATTCGTATCGCATGTTACAGGATTGCACATCAATACGTATAAAGAAGCAGATGCAAACTGTAGCACAAAAAATGTTATATACTGTTTAACATGCAACGGCTGTGGAATACAATATGTTGGGATGACAATAAGAAAACTCAAAGAAAGAATAGGGGAACACATTAACTAATATTTCTACACATAAAGTACACACACCCCTATACAATCATTTTTATAAATGTGATAAAGGAGTTACTGTAACCATACTTGACTGTATGAAACCTAATGATAAAACCAGTTTACTTGAGAAGGAACTGTTCTGGATTAAACTCTTAATGACACCATATCCGTTTGGTTTGAACGATAACATCAAAGGCTATGGAAACATTACAAACGTAGACAATCCTCTTCTATATAAGGGAAACCATCCCTTCTTCTCACTTAAAATTACAAAAGAAAGAAATAACAGAGGAACAAGACACAAAAGAAAGAACAAAGGGATAACTTTCCAAAGAGCTTTGGAAGAAATTACCAATAGTAATGGAGAGTTCAAGCCTGTGCAATACTACAGGTTACTCAAAAGTCTACGAAGAAAAGAAGTCAACAAGATAGTAAATCTATCCAAGTCAGTAGACTTTCTCGAAACAGTTAATAACAAAACAAGATACCTCATATTCTGCCTACTCATTTTCATTTTGACACAGTTTATGTCAAAGCGTCAAAAAAGAGCTTCCACAATATAGAAGTTAGCTTCAAAAGCAGAATTTTAAACGAG
>MU869595.1:0-33590 GCA_036418205.1 Ostertagia ostertagi | reverse complement strand
CCACAGCAACCATCTGGATAAAAGAGCACCAACGACGTAAGCAAACCAGCCCTTTTGGCACATCGGCTGGGACCGTATGCTGAATGTTGGGGAGGGGATGGGGTCCCCAACGGTCGACGGTTTACTTCAACTCGGTTGGTACGATAGGAGAGTACTGACGCAAGTGGTGCAGCTGGTCCAGTAGCTTCGCCAGAAGGACCGGTCTGCTCACCCTTGGACTAGGTGGAACTAAGCCTAGGAGAGGGGACGGACCCGTCCTCTCTTTAAGGCTTAGTTCTAAGGTAAGCGCCAAATTGTGGCGGTTCTAAGGACCGCGTTGAAGTTGTCCGTCCACCGTCGGGGACACCATCCCCTCCCCAACATTCAGCATACGGTCCCAGCCGATGTGCCAAAAGGGCTGGTTTGCTTACGTCCAACTACCGCAAGAACATAAGCACATAGGCAGGAGAGCAAGCACCACGTGGGTGAGATCACTAGTCCTCGAGAGAGCAGGGCTTCGCCCAAGAGATGGGAAGAAGGTCGGATCCGAGCGTCCTCGGTCCGAGAGGCAGGTCGACTCCTCGAAGAAGCTGATCGCTCCATCGCCACGCCCTGAAAGCAAAACATGAGTCACCGTCAAGGAATCTGAGCTGCGCCTGCAAGGCGCTGCACTCACATCTCTGCCTCCCAGCCAGCGCACCGCTGCCTTCAATGAACATTTTGGACCGGTACATAGCATTTGTAATATGCGTTCTGATGAAGTTTCCTCTTGTTAGCAGTGAGAAGTTTTTACGGTGAAGTGATCTCTTGCGACCGGGGCAAAATGTCCCAAGGCGCGACAATATTTGAAAGCAGGAGGGGAAGGTGGCTCGGTGAAGCCAGGCTTGATAGCGTCGGGGAGGCGTTCATAATCATTCCTTGAGATTCGCAACTGCTTTACCCAAGCTTAGGGGATAATCCCAAGGGTGATGGGATCGATTTTTAGAATTTTTTGTAGGCGCCTGCGCAAAGGATTATGGAATGAAGACGGGAGTAATGAACTCCGCCTCACTTAACCCCTTCCTTGCGGTGGAGACTTAGCCCCCTGCAAGGAAGCGAGCGTGGGCTGCTAGCCCTGACTCTGTTACAGGGCAGGTCTTCGCTCAGCACGTAGTGCCGGGTTTCCCTTCTTTATCTCACATCCTATCTTGTATGGATTTCTTGCTCCAATCAGGAAAGACCGCGACAGTGGCGACCGTGACGCAGCGAACGGAATAGTGGCCAGCTGTGCAAAGGATTCCCTGCTTTTGAATAGAAAACCTTCTTGTTAAAGAGCAAAAGCAAGTTTTCGGCGTGATGTTACTTAAGAAAAGTGTGCTTTTCATTATAAATATTTTCCCTTTTCTTAAAGTGGAGCCTCACATGTCTTCTGTCCTTGATTTCTTATTGAAGTCACGTCCGGGATTGAGTTACGTTGTACGCGCGAAGATTGTTGAAATGTATGGAATATTTCTGCTATGTTTTGTGTTTATTGCTGTTACTTATTTCTCTCCATCTTGGACAAAATTGCATCTTGTATCCGTCAATTTAATAGTTACTCGAGAGAAATCATATTTGTGTCTTTAGGCTGAAGGTAACAACTCCGCATGGCAAGGGGGTAAGGTCACTCAAGCTTTGATGCGGGTCCGCCTTGCCGGCACAGGCAGTGGTGCTTCTGTCTGTATGGGTTCCGTCTAATTGAAATTGGCTAGTCTCCGGAAGGTTTGAAGAAGTTTACGTAAAGCAAGGTTGGTG
Source organism: Ostertagia ostertagi (assembly GCA_036418205.1). Taxonomy (NCBI): domain Eukaryota; kingdom Metazoa; phylum Nematoda; class Chromadorea; order Rhabditida; family Trichostrongylidae; genus Ostertagia; species Ostertagia ostertagi. The sequence goes on along the minus strand of MU869595.1, from coordinate 31,838 downwards.
TCTTTTAGTTCCCTTCTCGATATTTATGTCACATCCGAGAGTTGGGGAGGCGTGCCACTGGAAGTTACGTGGCTGCTACCGCCCCTTGATAGAGTTGCATGGATAAGCTGTTGCCAGCATGCTTTTCTGATATCCAGCTATATTTGTTGAGAAGCAGCTTATCCGCGCTGAATCTATCAAGTGGGGCTACTGTGGCCGGTGACACGCCTACCCCAGCTCTCAGATATGGACTATTCTTACGTTTTTATTTTATAGCGTGCCTATAATGAAGGCCTCACCTCACTTTATAGGACGCATTGAAATCTTTGATGCATGAGAATTGATTCAGCAATGAAATTTACGTGTCTCTGTAGGGGTAGGGGTTTGCTTGTACAAAAAGCTACTCTTCCGCTTTCCGCAACACAAAAACTTCTCAATCAGAGACTGGGGCGGTATTCAATCCTTCCCCCAGGGGGATATATCCCCCTCCTCTGATTCAATTCAATCCTCTGGGGGGACAAAAAAGGGTTGCGTCATAGGACCTAGCATACCTCTGTGTTTCTACCTGCCAGACAGTTAGAGCAGCGCTACTACCCTCCACTGATGAAGCACTCTTTCCCCTGAGGGGTCGCGCTGCTCTAACTGTCTGGCAGGTAGAAACACAGAGGTATGCTAGGTCCTATGACGCAACCCTTTTTTGTCCCCCCAGAGGATTGAATCAGAGTAGGGGGATATATCCCCCTGGGGGAAGGATTGAATACCGCCCCAGGTCCAGCGGTGGACCTGGAGTTCCCGCAAGCGCTAACAAAACGGAAAAGTGGCTCACTGTCTTAGCAAACCACACCCTTCCTGTAGTGCCTGAGAATCTGAATTGAATGAAATCCTTTAAACTGTGTTGAACCAATGTGAGACTTCAAAATTCTTTGGAAAGGTCTCCAAACTTTTTTCGCTGTAGTGGGTCAATAATGGCCATAACCTTGCCAAGTTAGGTGCGAAGTTTTCATCTGAGTGCGGGATTACAGTTCAACTCCTAGACCGATACTAGTTAATTGACTATTTATATTATGGCTACGGCCTTTAAAGAAAAGTGAAAATCATAGATATCACAGGTATAAAAAGATAATGCAAAGGTAGGTACACTTAGAGCTGTAGAATGGTTTAGTTATGAATCTGTAAGTTAGGGATGTGTTCCGGTCCTCTCAGACGAGCTTGCAACAAAAAATGGCTTCAGAAAGGGAGCATTGGCTGAACCCGTGAATCATGCAAGCTGTTTGTGGCACCTATACCTGCCCAACTGCCTCTGCCTTTCTAGAATAACCAAGTGTGGCGTTTCTATTTTGTCTTTCTTATAACAGCGTTCTCACATTTCATAACCTATTCATTCATCAAATTTGCAGTTCCAACTTCCCAACTATGCCGGCAAAATGCTCAATCTGCGAGCGGAAGCTTGCAAAGGCTCACTTGAGGGGATGCTCACTGTCAAAAATCACTAATGCTATACTTGTTGGTTCGCTTTACGCATTTGGGTGTGCTTCTGCATCTTCTGCACAGTCTGCGTACCAAAAATGCTGCTTGAAAGGGAAGCTTGTATGCCATAGGCATTTCGTTCAGTCGGTAAGTTTTCCCTTTCCAAATTCATTTAGTCAGTAGTTAACGTATCTGTTCTTTTTAGGCGCAATGTATGTGTACTGAAATGGCCTTAATGGGGAAACGCTATACGCCATTTGAAGGCAGCTCTATTGGAGCCTACGTAACTTTGCTTGATGTACCTGCTCATATTGTCGATCTCCTCAACGCTAATGGGAAAAATATAGGTGTAAGTCCTACCTAATAATTAAGTGCCTTTTCTCTGAAACTTACTATGTTAAGGTTGATGTTGAAATAGGAACTAGAGACGTATGGAAATTTCTGAACGATGTACTGCGACGGTATTACGGTACCCCTTTGTGGCTGCGGCCGGGTCAAGGAGAGGTTCGAGAACTGTTGTCTTCATTCTATGGGGTATTGAAAGCAGTTCACCATTCAGATGGAGGCAAATCCCGAAGAAGAAGTCCCCAGGATGTCGATCAAAAATACTCCTGTTGAAGAATTATTACAAGGAGGGAGTACTGCCACTGCGAACCAGGAGGAGCATGACGTCAAAGAAGTGATTTATGATATCTTCGAAGACGACGAAGAATCAGTAGCCTCAGTAGAATCGGTAATTTGATTTCAGTGTTGTTCGCTTAGTTAATCCTCCAATCATTTTTGTTACACTTTTAGAATGGTTCCGAGTACAAGCCCGAAGGCGAGTCGGATTCGGAGTACGAGCCGGAAGAGGAATCTGACCCTGAATCTGATGAATTTAGCTTGACAAGCGATTACAAGTTTGCTAGCTGCACTAAGGAGACCGATGCAACTGCACTTGAGCACAATTATCTTGGTTGAAGGAGAAAGTGCTGATGGAGTTGTTTCGATTCTGTCCGAATTGCGGAACTAAGCTGGATAAAGTACAGCTGACGGCCGTCGATACTGTGGCCGTTGTAAAATACGCGTGTGGCATTTGTGAGCCGTGCACGGAGATCAAACAGTGGGAAAGTCAAAAGACAACTGTTCCACACGAGAAAGGAGGCAGACGTACAAAACCAACGTGGCTGCTTCGGTCGCCGCTGTTACGACTGGCCTTCCGTTCATGGTGAGTTTTCAATTGGTATTAGATCTATATTTTGAGAGATTTCCTTCACCCATTAACAAGAAGTTCATCCTTGCCTTGCTACATTTGTAAGTGCTTATACATTCTTTGAAGCTATATTTTTTTAGAATAAAAATGCGGGCGGCCACGCTGTATGCCTGGGCCAAAGGAGCCGCGTTTGCTAAAAATCCTTCATGCACCTGTATACCTCTCGTGCCCGTTGCAATCGTCGATTTGCTCGAGCGGGCGCTAGCAACGTCTCCATTCGTCCCTGTCGCGAGCTAGGGATCCTCCTGCTCGAGGGACACGAAGTCCATCATTCCTTTCGTTCAGAGCTTTCGTGAAGAAGTCTGACCATCGGGCCGGCGGTCGTCCAGGTGTTCGTTTGACGTCCCGAGGGATCCAGTCGGTAACCGCTCTGGTCCAACGGTCATCGCAAAATCGCATGACGTGTCCGGCCCACCTTATCTTCGATTCCTTGGCGAAAACGGCAGCGTCCCTGATCTTCGATCGTTGGCGTAGTTCCGAACTCCGGATTCCCCTCTGCACTTGCGTGTATAGGGTTACTCCTAGCATCGTCCTCTCGACAGCGCGTTGGATAACGCTGACCGCATGCTCGTCCTGCCTGCGCAGAGTCCAAGTCTCTGAGGCGTAGGTTAGGGCAGGAAGGACAGCGGAATCGAAGAGGTGGGCACGGAGCCGGATGTTCTTCGTCTTCTTCACTACTCCCTCGATGTTCGTAAATGCTCCCCATGCCGCTCGTTTCCTCCTGCTCAGCTCTGGAGGCAGGGAGGAAACGAGCGGCATGGGGAAATTATCTTAAGCTATCTGAAAATCTTCGAATAGCTTAAGATAATTTGAAAATCACGAAGGTTTGCAAATATAGCGACCGCTCCTTCTGCACGTTCTCTCTTGACTTGAGGAGCACGTTGAAATGGCGTTGCCGTGCTGAAATCTACCGAAAACTGAAAGCTGAGGAGCCATGTGGTTTTTCCTTACTGTGTTTTTTTTTTCTGTAACTGCGCCTTCTTTCGATTTTGTGATGCTCATGTAAAAGTCTATCGATTCAAAAAAAAGTCTGGGTGTACTGTTTCTCTCCACAGATGGTTCTGATTTTTATTTGGTTGACATAGCGGTGTCATGATTCGGTTTTTATTGTGCGCACCTGTTGCAGTGTAGCTTAAACATAAATAAATAAATAAATACATATTCAGGATATCCAACGGTGGGGGGAACAATTCAAAATTAGCGCTGCCGACAAGATCATTCCTCTGGAAAGTTTTCGAGTGGATGCAGCCTGTCATAGAGAAAGTTTCTGTCTCTCATCAAACACCAGTACTGGAAGAAATAAAAATTCAGTACGAGGTAAATCTTGCAAATCAATTAGTCGCTGTTTGTGTCAGATTTTGGCATTTTAGGGACGCACAGGTGTCCATGTGACGGCAGATGGAGCGTACGTCAAGCGGCACAATGTCCCTATAACGGGGAACATAGCGCTTGGTGATGGACGAAGCAAGCTGATTTTACATAATGAAGTGCTTCTTCAATCACGAAAGGGTGCATTGTTTTATCAAGTACGTCTGATCAAATGGTTAATCTCAAAGATTTCAGGAAATGGGAACCTTCGAGAAAGCGAAAACTTTCGGCGTGTGCTTGAAAAATTGTCATCGTCTGTCTCATCGGTTTCCTCCCTCACTTCGAACGACAGCCCTTTAGTTCAACCGCTTCAAAAAGAGGTGGAGCAGTTTGCCGGGTCCATCCGTCATTATTCCCCTGGATGTTATCTGTTGAAATGGTTTGAGGACGAACTTAGAAAGGTACGTAACCATCGAATGGAAATCGTTGTTGAAGATTAGAGGAGAAATATGTTGCAGGCTGCAAGTTATCATGATTGTGAGCAGATTGGGGCGTGGCACAAACGTATAAAAAACCATTTATGGCGTTGCATTGAATATGGAATAAACAACGGAGTGGATGCGGTTCCTATCTTCAACACATGCCTGATGCATGTTAGAGGTGTACATAAATGGCCGGAGGTAAACGTGGTTTTGGAGAAATTTAGCAGCAGCCTACGTTGAGTGGTAATACTAGAAGTACCCCTTTTTTCAGGAAAAACTGACTGGACCTTATACGAAGTGCTATCATGACCCTGTTTCAAGGCCATGTCACGAGTCACTCATGCTTGATGGCAAAGCCTTCCACAAGTTCGAAAACATTGTTCTGACAGAATCTTTCCAGCGAGATATTGCGAATTCAAGCCCTTACGGAGACATCGTAGTATACGATCTCAGAAAGGCCTTAGACCGATTTTACTGTCGAAAGGAAATCCAAGTAGTGAGTTCCAGGGTTTCCCCATATTGCGTGGGCTAATTCCTGCTTTTTTTTATATTTGACCTTTCCAGTCCTCTGTCGATGTATCCTTTTTGTTCACTATTGGCTACTATGCACGTAAATACGCGGACGATGTGGGAAACTAAAAGAAGAAGGGAGCAGATACAAAAGAGAAAGAGACACAAGCGGCTGGCGACCAATTCTCCAACGAGACACACATGGAGAAAGTCCATTTTCGACGAAGTTCTGAAGGAGCGGCTTTTGGCCCTGGAAAAAAGCCAGAATGGTGATGAAACTTCAGAATATGTTCGTGGGCTAATAGCTGCGGATGAATATTATGAGAGAAATCTGTAGATTTCTGTTTTCATTTGTCTGATCTTCATTGTGATTAAGGGTTCTGTAATGTCATGTGACTGGCCTACATTAGTGCCATTTCTTAGTTTGCTTTTCTGTGACATTTTCGTTATATTTGCTGCAGATCTTTTATCATTCTTGAAATTTAGCTGTTACAGTTGTTATACGGGAAAAGGATAAAGCTAATAAAATGTTCCTTCGTTGAAATAGTAAGTAAAGGTGTATTTACCTCGAATGAAGATAGTTGTACCTTTCAAGGACCTATGGTGCCTAGCAAACTCAGTCGTCCATTTGCACTATTCAAACGGAGAGGACGCATTTTGGTCACAAACAGAGCGGGGGATCGCATTCTCGAGGATCAGCTGCCAACTCTCCCTCCCCCCTTTGTGAACGTGGGTTTATGAACCTAACACTACATATGGATGGGGGAGATCCTTTGGGGAGCAGTAGTATTCCCCGTTTTTCCCGGTATTCCTGCCCCAACCAAATAAAATTTCAATGAAAATTTGCATCTGCCTCTTTTGAGGAATAGAAGTTCCTTCCCGCACTACTCTCCTTTGAGCTTACAATTAGTCCGAGTGTTACCGGGTCTCATCCAATAAGGGGGGGGGGCATGTGGTGTGACAGTTCTTGCCGGCTACAGAAATTCCAATTTTTGCAAGGGAGGGAATCCCCGGGGTGCGTGAACCATTTCGCTTAAACTTTTACACCCACCCCGGAGCTTCCCTCTCTGAAAAAAGTGGATTACTTCATGCAATATGAACTATCGCATCACATGCCCCCTTAGGCTGATGTCAGAGTCCGCGATCTTTGCGCGATTTTCGCGATTTTCGCGATTTGCGCGATTTTCGCGATTTCGCGATTTGCGCGATTTGCGCGACGGGTCACGGAAATCACAAGTGCCCCATCCATACTGCAAGGTGTTCTCCAATCCCGCCGTCACTTCTGCTTGATGGTTATGGTTTAATGGAGACTGCTCATGATTCCACTTGTTTCATATCCAGTGTTTCAATTGTTCAAATGGGGCACTTGCAATTTTTGTGATTGGTTTGGTTTGATTCCTGAAAAAAAAAAATAGGAACGATTCAAGAGCATTTCAATGAACTAATAGACATTGAACATGAAACAAGTAGAACCACAAACATTCGTCTTCCAATCTTTACTGCCAAGCAGAATTCGCAGCAGGATTAAACAACACCTCGCAGTATTCATCGGGCACTTCCAACTCCTGTGATCCATCGCAGGTTTCGCGAAAATCGCGAAAATCGCGCAAAGGATCGCGGACTCTGACATCAGCCTTACTGAATGAGGCCCGTGTTACCTTCCATTGCCAATGCTTTGATTATCCTTCTTATAGTATAGTTTAGTACTGAGCTTCCGACCAAGATTGTCAATAGCTTTATTTGGCCGACGTTTCGGTGCTTTCACCTTCTTCAGAGCCTGGAAAAGTCGAAAGCTATTTAGGAAACTACCCGTCCAAACACTATTTCAACCTACAAGATTCATTCAACAGGGAGTAAATTACTAAAACAATGTCATGGAGGGAGATGAGAACGAACCTTTAGAGATGCTGGCCAGCAGAGCTTTCGCCTACGCTTGCTTGGCGGGGAAGGTGGAGCCATTGTGTTTGAAACAACCGCGCGGTCTTTACGACTAATGCTTGGAAAAGAGAAGAAATTCGGGTAAATGGAAACTGCTCACTTCTGTAGAAATAAGAAGTTAACACTAAGTAAGATGCGCAGCATCGAGTTTTCACTCGAAGCTGCAGAAATTGGTAATAATTACAACTATGCGCGTTGGGTCGTGTTCCTATCCTCGCAGGCAAGCTCAGAACAAAGAAAGGGTCTTTCCAGTTAGGGATAGAGTGGCTACACTCCCACTGGCTCGGAGTTACCCTGGCTTTCTGAAAAAACATAGAATGATGCCCCACCCCCTTAACTGGAATAGACTCCAAATAAAATTAGGCACATAGGAATCTTCGGCAAATAAGTCGTGAATAATGCAATGCTCGTGGCACCTAGAGTTGCTGGGCTACCTCTGCCCAGGTGTAACGCTTCTGGTTTTGGGTTTCTTACATCTGCATTCTCCCACCTCATAAGCATTTCATTTGTCAAATTCCAGTTTTCAACCATGCCAGATTGCGCGATCTGTCATCGGAGTCTCGCCAAGGATCATTTGAGGAAATGCTCACTGTCAAAAATCACTAATGCGATACTTGTTGATTCGCTTTACTCATTCGGTTGTGCTTCTGCGTCTTCTGCACAGTGTGCGTATCGAATATGCTGCTTAAAAGAGAAACACACTGTATGCCATAAACACTTTGTTCAAGCAGTAAGTTTCCTTTTTTCGAACTTATTTAGTCAGTAGCCGTATATCTATTCTTTTTAGGCGCAATGTATGTTTACTGAAATGGCCTTGGTGGGGAAACGGTATAGACTATATGAAGGCGGCTCTATTGGAGCCTACGTCACTTTGCTTGATATACCTGCTCATATTATCGATCTTCTCAATGCTAATGGGAAAAATATAGGTGTAAGTCCTCCTTGATAGTGTGCTATCTTTTTTTTCTAAAAGTAACTTTGTTAAGGTTGATGTTGAAATAGGATTTAGAGAAGTGTGTAAATTTCTCAACGATGTACTGCGACGGTTATTACGGTACCCCTTTGTGGCTGCGGCCGGGTCAAGGAGAGGTTCGAGAAATGCTGTCACCATTCCATGTGGTTTTAAAAGTTATGCAGTTTTTATTCAGAAGGAGGCAACTCCCGAAGAATATCCCCAGGATTTCGATCAAAAATATTCCGTTGAAGAACTATTACAAGGAGGGAGTACTGCCACTGCGAACCAGGTGGAGCATGACATTAAAGAAGTGATCTATGATATCTTCGAAGACGACGAAGAATCAGTAGCCTCAGTAGAATCGGTAATTTGGTTTCAGCATTGTTCGCTTATTGTTAGTATAAACAACCAGTCAGTTTAGTTGCTTAACTTTCAGAGTGATTCCGAGTACAAGCCCAAAGGCAAGTCGGATTCGGAGTACGAGCCCGAAGAAGAATCAGACCCTGACTTGGACGAATCTACCTTGACAAGCGATGCTAAGTTTGCAAGCTGTAGTAAGGAGACCGACACGGGTGCACTTGAGCGCAATTATCTTGTTGAAGGAGAAATGTTGTTGGAGTTGTTCCAATTCTGTCCGAATTGCGGATTCAAACTGAGGAAAGTACAGCTGACGGCCGTCGATACTGTGGCCGTAGTAAAAGTACGCGTGCACCGTTTGTAAGCCGTGCACGGAGATCAAACAGTGGGAAAGTCAAAAGACAACTGTTCCACACGAGAAAGAGGAGACCTACAAAACCAACGTGGCTGCTTCGGTCGCCGCTGTTACGACTGGCCTTCCGTTTATGGTGGAGTATTTTATTGTTATCAAATCCAAACGTTGAGAAATTTCTGCAGCCCATGAACAAGAAGTTCATCCTCACTGTGCTACATTTGTAACGTTACGGTTCTTGGAGCTATACTGCTTGAACTTTTATCGTCATTTTGAAGTAGCTTTTTTGGGCACTTCGGCTTGGCTATGCCCAAAAATCGCTGCGGCTGAAATCGCATATATGCATACACGGTCTCAGGACTTCTGTCAACCGTGAGGCTTGGCGGTTCAGCGTTTTGTAGTGATGTCTGGGAGCTCTCACAAGTGCACACTATCACAGCATCTCCTCTTTCTTTATCTTCTTCAAAAGGCTTAGTCCCAATAAGACACAAATGTGTGTTCCAGCTACGCTCTCACCCTTTGGTTGACAGAAGCCTTGTAACCATGCATACATAGCGACTCTGGTTCTGTACACAATTTCTCTTGACTAAGGGAGCGCGTTGATATAGCATGCGATGCTGAACTCTTCCACAGACCTGCGAAATTGAAGCATGTGTGTTTTTCCTCAAGTGTTTTATAGTGAACTTGCTATTTTCCCATTTTGTGATGCTTATGAAAGCCCATCGATTCATGAAAAATACGAGTTTTTCCTAGCTGGTTCTAATTTTTGATTGATTTGATCATATTCAGGATATCCAACGGTGGGGGGAACAATTCAAATTAGCGCTGCCGACAAGATCGTTCCTCTGGAAAGTTTTCGAGTGGATGCAGCCTGTCATCGAGAAAGTTTCTGTCTCTCATCAAACACCTGAAATAAAAATTCAGTACGAGGTAAATCTTGCAAATCAATTAGTCGTTGTTTGCGTCAGATTTTGGCATTTTAGGGACGCACAGGTGTCCATGTGACGGCAGATGGAGCGTACGTCAAGCGGCACAATGTCCTATAACGGGGAACATAGCGCTTGGTGATGGACGAAGCAAGCTGATTTTACATAATGAAGTGCTCCTTCAATCACGAACGGGTGCATTGTTCTTATCAATACTCTGATCTAGTAATCTCAACTTTCAAATGGACCTTCAGAGAAGCGAGAATTCGGGTGTGTCGAAAATTTCATCGCTGTTATCGGTTTATTCCTCTACTCAAATGAACCTTTATTCAACGCTTCGAAAAAGCATGGTGGAGCAGTTTTGCGGTCATCCGTTATTATTCCCTGAGGTTATCGTTTGAAATGGTGTTGATGATCAAACTTAGAAAGGGTGAGAACCATTGTATAAAAATATGTAGTGGAAGTGTAGAGTAGAAATATGTTGCAGGCTGCAAGTTCTCATGATTGTGAGCAGATTGGGGCGTGGCACAAACGTATAAAAAACCATTTGTGGCGTTGCATTGAGTATGGAATAAACAACGGAGTGGATGCGGTTCCTATCTTCAACACATGCCTGATGCATGTTAGAGGTGTACATATCGGAGCGTAAAAGATTTCTAGAAATAATGTGATTTTCGAGTCCAGTTCTGTTAATCAGACGATAATAAACAAATTCCGTTCAGGAAAAACTGACTACCTTACGAAAGTGCTATAGACCTGTTCAAGCATGTCCGAGTACTCATGCTGACGCAAATCGTCCACAATTGAAAAGGTTTCTGACGGATCTTCAGCAAGATATTGCGAAATTCAACTTACGGAGAATCTCATATACGATCTCAGAAAGGCCTTAGACCGATTTTACTGTCGAAAGGAAATCCAATAGTGAGTTCCAGGTTTTCCCCATATTGCGTGGGCTAATTCCTGCTTTTTTATTTAATTTGACCTTTCCAGTCCTCTGTCGATGTATCCTTTTTGTTCACTGTTGGCTACTATGCACGTAAATACGCGGACGATGTGGGAAACTAAAGAGAAGAAGGGAGCAGATACAAAAGAAAGAGAGAGAAGCGGCTGCGAAGAATTCTCCAACGAAACACACATGGAGAAAAGTCCATTTTCGACGAAGTTCTGAAGGAGCGGCTTTTGGCTCTGGAAAAAAGCCAGAATGGTGATGAAACCTCAGAATATGTTCGTGGGCTGAATAGCTGCGGATGAGTATTATGAGTGTCATTTGTAGATTTTTACGATGTTTTCATTTGCATGATCTTCATCATAAGTTGAGGTTTATGTAATGTCATGTGGCTGGCCTACATTAGTGCCATCAAGCATGTTTTTTTTTGTGTAAAATTTTCGTGATGTTTGCTGTAGATCCTTTATCATTTATGAAATGTAGGTGTACATTTACGGAACAGTGTAAAAGCTAATAGAAGGTCCTCGTCAAGAAATGTTACTGTCCTTAAAAAGCGGTTCCTTCAAAATGAACACAGTTGTATATTGTGCACGGTCCAGCGTCTTCACTTTTACGTTTCGCCACTCACACTTGCGTGGACTCCCCCCCCTCACATGATCAATAGTTTTGCACCCACCCACTCCCGCTGATCCCACATTCTTCTCATCCCTTCCATATTTTCATTTCCTTCGTTATACCTTTGATAATTTCTTCTTCCCTTTCGTCCGCGGTTTCGTTGTTGGAGTCAGCAAAAACGATTTTTTGCATTTTCAACATTCGCTAGTTTCTTTAACTTACTATGTCTCAGAAGTTTGCTGTATATTGAACTCGTTTAGTGTTATCATTTTCAAGGCAGCCTATCTATCACAATATATGCACCACCATATCACTACTTTGCCAACGGATGAGCGATGAACTCCCAGATGGGCTTTGGCCTACGAGCTGAAAAGGCACTGAGGTCGATCGGTCGCTCGACGTGGGTACAATCAATGACAAGTAAAAGGTTCACTTCTCTGTCATGGAGGTGTGATGAAGGTTCTCCCCTTCCACTGGTTAGGGCACCGGTCGACAGCCGGGCCGATTCCATGGACTTTGAAGCAGGGAGAAAATCGGTCGAGGAAACGGCAAGATCTCGTCGAGGATTTTCGCCTGTTCAATCACACCCTTCGCGCGACATTCACTCTCGCCACCGCGAGCCGTCTGTGCTCTCCGCGCGTACATTCACTCTCGGCACTACTCTCGCACAGTAGAGAGCCATGATCGAGGAATTCCTCGACAGTATTTCGTTCTGCCTCGAAGTGATACCAAATATACCTATGGAAGGATGTATTGGTTCATCCGTAAAGCGTCACCCAGACGTGTCGCTAGTTTTGCCATTTTTCTTTCCTCCAAGTTCTACGACAGTGTAGCGAATTTTCAAGTTATGGACCCTTTGTTTCCGAAAACCAGAAGCGCGTCGAGTGCAGACCACACACCACAAGTGACGACGGCCTCCACAAAATGTAAATGTTTTCTGCCAATGAAATGATTAGCCTGTTGCAGTTGTATTCTATCAGTTGTCACTAATTACAACTATCATTTACCAACTATCAGCTATCACTATGAACCACTAGTTACCAGATTTACTTCGTCGTCACTTGTGGTGTGTGGTCTGCACTCGACGCGCACCTGGTTCTCGGAAGTGAGTATGGTAGGCCTCCCACTTTCCGAAGTTAGGTGTAACTCTCAAATTTCGCTAATTGCCTATAGGGGTTAGCGGGTGTTGCGATCACGAATATGAGATTGGTTTCTGGCGCCAATCGAGAAGCCTACCGTCGTCACATCGTCTAGGCTGGTGTAGAGATTAGCTCACCTCGTGAACATTTTTTCGCCGATTTTGAGGGCTCATAATTCTCTTAAAAATTCATGTAGCAATATGAGGGTTCATATTTGTAGTCAGCGTTTTAAACATTATCAATAACTCAGGTATTCATTCAAAGTTTCATGGGAATTCCAAAGCATTACATTAGAGGGAGCAAACTAGGCAAGTGGTTCCAAATCCGCAAATGGTATTTCTGAATGAAAATGAAGGCAAGCTCTTCTAAAGATTCGAACCTTTGGCCATGAGAACGTGAGCCAAACAAGCTAGCCATTCGGCTACCAACGAAGCCGCAATCACGCCTTGTGTTCGTAGTTTTCCACAGCAGATATAGAGGACAGCTTTATACATGGGGTACGAAACACATCTCAAAAGGTACATCTCATTTCAAAGTCATTCGATTGCCACCCTTGTAAATAAAGCAAGAGCCAGAGTTCGGCATAGAATTGATCCCATACCTTTTGTGTGCAAGTCCGCAGCACTACCCACTGCGCTATTTCGTCAATTGCTGGAATGCCTTACTCGCCGTGTAACAGATTTTGTACCCAAAGTACACAGTAGGACATTGAGAAACAAAAGCTAGGCATAACAATAAGGACACTTGGTTATAACAAAACTTTTGCCTCAGGTGTAACTCGAAACACTTATCCCTTGTTAGACCATGCAAATGCGCTACCAAGTTGCCCTTACCATTGGCACATTAAGAATATCAGTTCGCAGAAACTACATCACCGCATAATACGCGGTTTTGAAGCGAATGCTGATGGAGTCCACATGCGCCTTGAAGGCTTGTGGTTTGATGCCCTTTCTTTAGGGAGAAGCAAGATCGCGACCATAAGGGGGCTCTGGCGGCCCGCAAAAGAGAACCCAAGATTTTTGGTTTAACGTCTATAGTACAGGGTGGGCAAAAATTACGGTAACAGGATAAAGTGTTCATGGAAGAGCAATTCGGCCAGCAAGACACACGTGGACCCCAACAATGTATTCATAGGAGGTCACCAGACAGAATACAACATCACTTCTTGGACTGGCCGCTGTTTGCGTTTATACCTGAATGAAGTCATCTCGGGAACGCATATGGCCTGTTGTGTAGGTAGGTGACATCGAGCTTACCCTAGGATCTTCTTTAATTCGTCGATGCTTTAGTGATACTCGTAGTAGCCCATCGTCTTCAGTAGACTCCACGGAAAATAACCCACTTGCTTTAACACGGGAAAATAAGGTGGCCCCTCGTTCAATGGCATGAATTCGGAAAATTCTGCAAAACCAATGTTGCACAATATTTGCTTTGTGCACAAGCGGTCTACCTTGCTGTTGTGTCTAGTGATTTCTCTCCGGGGTCTCTTCAACCAGGTGCATTTATTAGGTTCGAAGGAAATCGAGATGTTTGGTTAGCGCTCTTGTTACCGTAATTTTTGCCCACCCTGTACATTATGGCTACAGTTGGTGGCCCTGGCAAGTTGCACGCTTTACCACTACACACTCGCGGCGGTCGAGGAATCGGTCCTAGTTGTGAGTTGCCGGGCCAACCAGCTGTCAACCCTTCTGGGTTCGAATATTCGGTAAAGAACTACCGTGAGCGGCGTTAAAACAACTGATGTTCATCGGCTGGTCCGATTCCTCCCCCTCATCGCAAGTTTTTGTATAGGACAAATGGCATTCGAACGCCACTGTAGTGTACAAATAGAACTGCATGCCTCATCCCAAAAAGGGATCAATCAACGGCAAATGCTTTATCCTTTATCCCAAGTATACTCTTGAGGTGTGTGGACGTGCTGGAACTTGTATATAAAGTTAAAGCGCAAATGCTCCTGCAGAAAGTTGTTCCGAACATTCAGAGAATATTTATTCTTTGAAAGCTATAAATAACACTTAAACAAAACCAAAATTTACAAAATACATGTATCACAGTTTTTCGTCACACTGCGAATGGCAGCCGGACATTAGGAATAACAAGAGAGATCAGACGAGTACCGGAGGTTACTTAAGATACAATATTAATCGATACAAGGGGAAAAGACACCGTTTCGTCCTATGAACTCTGTGAGCTCAAGTAGAACGAAAAAACCTTGGAGATCATAATCGAAAAAAGCCTAAAGGCTGGGAGATGGAATTGAAACGATGCCCATCCCTTTGTGAGATATCCGTTTAGTAAGGACTGTCACATCTACCACAAGCATTCTGAACCGCGATAGCTCCGTGGCTGTCGCTGAAGCCGATTTACAGCGGGCTAACCATGACTTGTGCCTAAGTACGACCAGAATGGGATCAAAAACGCAATTTCTCACTGTGGACGATCTCTCGTCCTTGTGAACGAACTGCTCTCTGAGAGGGTGTTCTTAATCGGAGTGTGAGGGCTGAATAGGCGTGGGCTGGCACCTGGTAAATGCAGCGCTGCGCTAAGCGAAGACGCGATGGCGTGAATGATTATATCTACGCTTCTTGCGCGTGCGACGGTCGGCGCCGAAATCCTCATGTCCTGACCCACACTCGATTGCACGCATCGGTTGTCCTAAACTCGCCATGCTACAGCGCTTAAAGGCGTAAGCAGGTTAATGTGACATCCCTTGATTTGCTATCCACCTAAAAAATGAATAAGAAAACAACCTCACTCAGGGGATTAATTGCTGGAATCATAGAAAATACCGGTGAATATTTCGCGGTAGTTTGTGAACACTGGAAGAAATGAGCAGAATGACGCAAAATCGCGATAAATAACATACAATATGGAGAATCGATTCAGGATTCCAAAAGAATTGATCAACAGAAGATAGGATGGAATCGTATAAGAAAGTGCTAAGAACCACGTTACCCGGCACGGGTCAAAAGATTACCGACAGCGGCGTCGAAAATGGCACGCGTGCGCGTCAGCTACCGCGCACGGTACACGGTTTCAGCGCGTCACCGCTGTCGGAACCTCCTGACCCACACTCGCGTTCTCCACAGAGTTGCCTCATAAACACCGTAAACGGATCATGTCATATGTACCTCACAAGCATGGTACTTCGACGTGAAGAACGTTGACAGATCAGTTCTCGATGGAACATCCCGATAAATCAATAAATCGATAGCACGGATCACAACATCAAGAAGAGATGGTGATCGGTTACGATTTATACTGATTCGGTGTTTGGCAGTGAGTTTAGCATATTCGTGTCCATCAAGCAGCTTGCGACCAAGGTATCTGAAAAAGCGCTAAAAATTAAACGCTCAATCGAGTGAGACGGTTATAAAATGTGCCTCTGTTTGCAATTGGCAAGGGCTGCACGGTTTTTAATTATTACGATATGAAAAAGCGGACTATACCTCATCATTTCAATCCAAGCCTCGACAATTTTCGGATGAGCATCGTCACCCAGCAGATCACACACTGTGCAGACCACTTGAGCACAAACCATCCGAACATTTTCTTCGGTCATACGGTCGCTCTAAATCGATCAATATTTGGCAATTTTCCAAAAATGAAGAACACTCTCAAAAACGCTGTATGACATATCAGGAGGAGCGCTACTCTCGACAAGGATTGGAATCGAGTGTTTAGGTACGCGACAAACGAATTCTCGTAGCCCATTTGGACCATTGCGTAAATTTTTGGGACACATCTCGTGCATATTTTATGAGAAGAGTAAGCGTAATTAAGGTACTCCGCCCTTAAGGCACGGAAAATGCTCTACATTCGCGATGCACGATTTTCAGTGATGCGGCCATAGAATATTCATTGAATGCGCGCGACTTGACGCGATCGTGACGTGCCGCGCAATTTTGTCACGTGCGGAGAGCACAATCAGAAGGTACAATCAAGAGTGGGTCTACGTGGGCGAAAATCGTCAGGTCACGACGCGGCGACGCGCATTGCCGCGTGCGGCAGCTTGTGCGGCGATTGTTGCGCGTGAGGCTTTTTTCGCTATTCTTCGCCCTCCGCGAGACATTTGCTACCGTAATGTGTCAAGAATGAACGAATTGACCCATAATGTTTGCCACGCAATTTCTCGACGCGCAGAGGAACAAATGCACGCGTCGCCGCGATGTGACTTAGCTGTGGTGTGCCGTTTTTGCGGCACAAGTGCGCTGCTAGATATCCCTCCCCGGTCCCTAAAGCGGGTGTTTTTTGCTCCTGCTCCTCATTTAGCTTACTTGTGAAGGGTATTATTCACAAAAACTTACCGCTTTTGTGTTGTAATGACGTTCGCCGTACTTGAAAATCGCCGGAGCGACTTGTGGCTCGAGCTCGTCGACATTTTTCGCCGCCAAATGGATAATGTTTGTGAAAATCTTCGTATGTCGGATACATTCGTGATCATCGGGGATTTCAGATATCTCATCGTCCTGAAAATCATCGTTGTTATTAGAAGAACTCTATAGAATCCATAGTAAAGCTTTCTCTCCAGCGTCTTTCAAAAATCTACTTGAAAGGAGAAAAAAGTGGAGCTCTTAGCGTTTAGATGAGTCACATTCTACTCACAGTTACATTTATCGCGATCCCATACAATGGTTTTAAAAGGGCAGCTAAAGTATTGAAACCCAGTTTCATGTTCCCAGATCAGTCTGGTGGTAGTAAAAAGCACAACCTAGGATGAGTTCATGTGGACGAATTCCTTTCGAATTTAGGATAGAGCTGTCACGAAGGTCGCAGACATCTTGCTCCTGCGGCTCTAAAATGTGCCACAAGAGCGCTATGGGCATGCAGAGATCGCTTCAACCGCTTCAATTTTTCCTCGTTCGCTGGTGTATGCGCACTCCCATCCGTTGCGCTCCTCGCCCACTCTCCCTCCTCCGTGCTCAGTCCAAACCAAATACTGATTAAAACCCTTCAATCTTCGAGATTTTTGCGCGAACCTTTCCCTTTTTTCTTCTCACTGTCCGTCCAGTTTCTAGGCAGTAACCCACCCCTACACGACTAGGGCTCTATCATGTTTCTGTATGCGAGAACCACACTGTTTTCAATCCTGGGGCGTGTCTTCATATAAAACCGGAGGAATGGAATACTTGGTTGCTCCTGACGTTGGATCCGAACAGGAGTTTTACCTCCATACCCTGGTTACCGGGTTTGATATGCCGCTATAGCGCCCTTACCTGGTAGGTCAAAATGATTTTGGGTTTTTATAGTTAACGGTTCATTGATTGCGCGACTACAGGCTTTTTGCCTCGTCATAAGAAGAAAAGCAATTATTGTATGTTCAGACGTGATCAACATTGTACATGCTGAAACACGTAAAGGTACTGGTAGCAAAAATATTGAACCTTTCCGTTCCCACCCACTTCGCGAACGGCCCGCCGCGAAACAAATGTACCAGCTTGTCTCGACCGAAGTAGCCCCACCTCCATTTAAAGGTTTTTGCATAAATAAAATGCTATTCGATATAAATAAGCTCCTCAGAGTTTGTATTGGTCATGGCATATCATCAAAATTTCACACAGTGCATTTTACTTACGATTGCAAAGTTCCAAGCACGTAAGAAGTTACAAACGAGATTACCTCTGTGAAAAATAGGTGAAAAAGGGAACGTTACATAAGCACTTTTGAGAACATCAAGTATCACCAAATGGAGAGAAAACTAGATGGATGCTTTTCGGTCGACAAATTTTCCGAATGTCAGCAATCGGTTTTGACGAGCCGTTTCTCGCAGCTAACGGAGGTGGGGCAGGGTCAACCGTTACGTTGGACCGATATTGGAGCGACGTTGGACCGATGTTCACCGCTCTCCGCGCCGGCATTCACTCTCGCCACCCGCGAGCCGTCTGTGTCTCCGTGCGTACGTTCACTCTCGGCATTACTCTCGTCGTCGCGTTGGACTTTGTCCAACGGACGGTTGACCCTGGAGGGAGCTCCAGATATGCGAAGCAGGGTCAACCGCCACGTTTACACTTTCCAAAAAGTTTGCGACGCACCTAACCTCTTTGAGAGATCTCAGTGCCGATCCCTGCAGCACCACCAGGTATCTCTAGAGGCCTGTTTGATTGATGAAAGAGTTAGTGGACATTTGCGCAACTCTGCCAACTTTTTGCTCTAAGACAGCCATCGAGCGGGGAAGAAGCAGGGACGTGGTGGTGGGGAGGGGGGGGGGGGGGAGTAGATCGGTATAATGAAGCTGCAACACACTTTTCTTTAGTAGTCAACCTTACTCATCCCCAACTGCCCATGCCCCCCTCTCTGACACAGCAAATGATCACTCGTCGATTCGAATAGTGTGACCGGGGTTCATTCTGATGCAAAGACCTTTAGGAAGGGTGTCTGTGAGGCAGTAGAGAACGGTGTTGGACGGGCTTCTGGTCGAGCACGACAGTAACGCACGTCTTCGGTGATTGATCATGATAACTGATGCAATCACTCTGGGCATTTTCCAAAAGGACCAAATCCCATTTGACCAAGTTAGTTGTCAGGCACAATTGTGCGCGATTGTGCACAATATGAAGCAATTTCCCATCACGGCCGTTTTTTAATAACTCGAAAAATTGACCTATTATGCTGACAGCAGTCGATGAATGAATGATGGCTCACTCGCTTAATGTTACGATCTTAACTGTGCATTTATTTATGATTACCACATCCCATAATTTAGAGAAGTGGGGCATAGAGGCGTTTTCAAATTCCGTGCCTACCACAAAGCGCGAGCCGTTGGTTAAAACTGCGTAAACCCTTAAATATGTTTTTCCAAATATTATAGATCCATGAAGCCCTCTAAACTCACTTTTCGTGCCAGCAGTCGTGAGTTTATTTCTTTCATTTTATTTCACCATCAGCCGATCCCTTCGGTGTCCCGTGCTAATCCTGTTTCTTTCCCAAGGCATTGACGTGATTACGGTATTGCTGCTCATTAACCAGAAATGAGCGCTTTTTTGTAGACTTGGGGGTAAATATTGAGCAGCGCCACGGTTTATGAGGACAACATGCCCCTTCCAGGATGGGATTTTAATGCTACATTTCCGTTTGGTACGGTAATAGAGCATGTCTGGAAAGAAAAACTCTTTAGCGCATTAAGAAATCACTTACATGTGTCAGGCCAAACGTCGATTTGAGCGATGGATCTTTCTGGAAGACACGTTGAAAGACAAAATAGCCAAAATGGTGTCCGGTGGCGTTTGCGCTCTTCAGCACCTCGTTCCACGAACTCTTGATGAGATCACAGGCCTGTAATACAGTACAGTAAAAGGACAAAGGCGAAGCATCCGGCGTTGATCAGCCTCTTTTGGGATGCGCCACGCATTTTACTCCTATTCAGAGTCGTACACAGCAGCATTATGGACGCGATTTAGCCCATACACTTGTTGCGGTGCGGTCCATGGACAAAGCAGGGTTCTATGCTAACAGACGATTCTGGCACCAACTAATCGACCCTTCTTGAAAAGGGGCGTGGTTGCCCTGGGCGAGATCCCATCCGAGATTTGCAAGGACTACGCGTGCGATAAGGGGCGGCACTTATCACTACATCACTTCCTGTCTAACGATAAGACGCTACAGTATGCTCAAATATTTCGAAGAAAGTTCACTGGAAAATTCATCAGCTGAAGGTTCAGGATAGGAAGCACATGTCGTTGTCAGATCAGGGTCAACATTCCATTTGGGAAGAGGCCAAGGAGATCCAATTTTATGATTTTGGTGAGTAGGCAGGTCGATTGAAATAATCCGGTTGTATTCGTGGTAACTCGAAGGAATTTTGACCGTTTTAGCAATTTTGGCAGTTATATGCCCTTCACGCTAGGGCGCGCTTCAGAGTTACAAGGGTGAAATTACTAATTTGTCAGGATGAAACAGGTTTTGCCGATTCTATCGACCTTCTGAAGGCGGGGGGGGGGGGGCGGTGGCCGCAAAAATTCTGTCCAAAAGCTACGTTCCTTGGCGAAATTGATTACAGCGTGAATTCAGTAATAGTCCTCCATTCGTTTTTGATAGAGCGATTACCAACCAGTGGTTTAGATGTTTTTATGTGCCCAGAGCAGCGAACAATTCAAATATTGGTTCCTAAAATGTAAGCTAGTTAGCTCCCAGGCCAACGAGTTTTGAGCCCGGACGAGTAGCTGTGAAAACTCGTCAAGAATTCAATCGGCATTCGGATCTCGTGCGAGAATGGAGAGCCCACATTCAGAATTCCGACCGAACAAATCTCGAATAATCATGATTTGAGTCAAAGTCTTATTGCACTTGCTTAATTCCCAAGAAGGAGCTCACTGATCACGTGGTTCAGGCTAAACCTCGTCATTTGAGGGAAGTGCTCAGGAGGTGTTTAATCTCTGTGGCTCGAAGGGCGAGGGCGGGGGTGGGGAGGGGGAGGGATGAGAATATTCTCAAATCATCACTTCTACGGAATGCTACACGTGTACTCTCTACAGAAGATCATCCTTCTCATGCCTTCGGGAAATCTGTCGTGAAAATGGGCACCGCTGGAGTGCAGAGAAGCAGGATCAAGGGGAAAGGACACGGTATGTGCACTTTTCCGCCACTTCAATTAGGATCTCTCATGAAGAACTTAAATCTGTTGGACATGAACTAGATCATAACCAAGATCCGTGACAGAATGTCGTCATGACAAGGTTAGAGACGCAGAGATTCGAAGCCGTCACATGTCATATCGTGTTAGAGTGTGCCACTCACCGCTTTGTCCAAAGCGTTCTCCTCACTCAACGATCTATAGGAATAGTTCGCATCTGTTTCAAAGGCGAATGACTCTTCGCTCTCGACAATGGCTTCATCTGGAGATCCGCAATACTACGGGCGTCGTCGAGGCTTCTGAAATGAAGTGGGCTTTGATAATTTGAACCGGTGAAAATTTGAATACTAAATAAAAAAACCGTATAGTAAAGAAGACAGATATGAAAGCATAATTAATTTCGTCCAGTAAACGGGGGGGGGCGGTGTGGCGACAGATCCCATCACATTGCCTAATGTAGGCCCAATATTTTGCAAATGGAATGAATCTCCGGGGTGGATGTCAGAGCGAAAGGGAAACGGTTCACCAACCATGAGAATTTCCTCCTACGGCGAAAATTGGGACTTGAAATTGGGGCTGTAAGCAGCAGCAACTGTCACATGTCCCCCACCTTGCCCCCCCCCCTTACTGGATGAGACCCGCTGATGATTTTATCAATTTTCATCTGTGGAATTTATCACTTCCACTTAATCAATATTCATGAATCCTTCATATCTCTCGAAAATACATTCAAACTACCATCAATGAAGCCTTCCAATTAAAAAATACCTGGCAGTTATGTTTGTGGTGCTGCTCGAACTCAAAAACTGCATCCTACGCAGAGACGCTGAGTGATTTGTGCTCGTAGTGGACGTTAGGTCCTGAAACGAAAAATTCAGCTTTGAATTCACTCCAGTCAAGTTGACTAGACAAGGAAAGTATCGCCGGCAAAATCGTTCTGTATGGAATTCGACCAGATTCAGCCGTTGAGGCTGGAATGTGGGTTACATGAATAAGTCTCGCGGTATTTTGATTGAAAAATACATAATTTTTTTGAGATGATATTTCAAAGGTGTACGGCCCAGAGGACATTAGCCTTTTACTCATAAAGGTAGTTGAAGAGCAATGAGCATAAAGATAAATCCTATGAAAAGACGTGGTCGCAACGGTAGGGAAGGATAACCAAACGAGGCTACGTAGTAACCACTGGCTAGGATCCACACTGAACTGTGGTCACCAGTCCTGAAATCCGAGCAAAAGTAATGGAGGTTACGCAATACAGGCTTTATATCTCATCGTAAGCCACCTTTCCAGGCCACGCCCATCGAGCGGAACTCTCCTAGGCTCCTCCTACTATCGAGGAGTGAGCTAATTAGCTGCTCTTTAGAGCAGGACAAAAATCTAATCCTGATCAAGAATCAGGAGGAGTCAACCCTCAGCAGTCCACACTGGTCATTAAAAACCTTTCAAGGCGTTGCAAGGGCTAATCAGTTCGCTTTACAAGCTCTGAGTGGCGCAGAAGTTCCAGGTCACATGTGACAGCGAGCTTCAATCTCGCTCGAAGCAGTTTTGAGGACAAGTATTATAAAAATCGACTCAAAGATGCACAAATGACAGGAGTAATACTTGTAAGCATATTTTTCAGACGTTGCTTTCCGATTTCCGATCTTCGAAAGCGTAATTAAGGGGAAACTCACGCTCATTTTCACCGTATGTTAGTTTTACTGGTTTGCGAAGTTAACCTCAACGAAGTAGTCGCTAGCAAATGATGTGCCGGTGGCATGTAAGATCCTAGACTCATCACGTAACCATAGACCCGAAGTTCTGTAGTCAGAGCGATGTTTGGCCAAAAAAAGTTGGAAAAAAACGCCGTTTCTCGTCAATGATAATATTATAATATTTTTACTATTCTCTCAAACAAAACAAACAGCGATAGGCTAACTAACTCCTATTTTCAATTGTACTACAGCTTTTGTATTTTTATTGATATTTATTTATTTATTTATTTATGCGCTCAATGACGATATTTATCCAGGCATGCCCAGATCGCTCTTTTCTATTAAGCGCTTTTATCTATAACATTTTAGGGTAACATTCAACTCCCTGAGGGTCACAAGCTTAACAGCGGGCCTATTGGGCTGGATGGAAACAATGATTGAGCTGCCCTGCCTCCCATCACTCTTTGTGATGACCTTGTACTCAATCAAATGTGATTGATTCCGAGTGAAAGTGCATGGCGCATCCCAAGGGGTTCATTGATGTACGCACTTTATCTACTTGATTCCTATTGTTCCAACGAATCCGATTACAGGGCTTCTTCAGCCAAAGGATGAGAGTGTAAATGGAAAAGCATAGGCTTTTTATATAGGAGACTAAGCTTTTCAAAAGAAAGAAAGCAGAGATGCTGTGATAGTGTGCACTTGTGAGAGCTCCCAGACAGCACTACAAAACGCTGAATTGCCCTATCTCACGTTGACAGAAAACTTGAAACCAACTAATTCAGCTATTCGGGTGCTACCCATCGACTAATGGTGAATGGGTACACTGAACCTATTCCGTGAAAATTCAACAATCCTTTTAATTGGAGGCTTCGTGCACTACGCTATAGTGCACTCTGCGCTTTTTTGGAGGGTGGTTAATCGGAGTAATAGTTGCGCGTTGCGGGTCGCTAGGAAACGAAACTCAACAACTGCTGACTTTTTGTCCCAGTCATTTATCTAGCTACGGTCAATTAGCAAGGCTGGATGAATAAGGCCATAATAAGGTCTTTCATGGTTGTTCAGTTCTCCGAAAAAGAGCGTAGAGCTAATAGCGAGGTTTGGCCACTGTCAGCGTGTGGTTTGTGATGATCTGAAACATACATAAGTAGGCGCTCATGTCGCTGCTGGGAGGGGGATTTATATAAGTGATTCCAATTACTACGTGGCTAAACTAAGACCACAGGAAGAGAAGGGATCCTGGGGAGCGAGACAGATTTGACAAATCTGTTTCCCCTGGTTTCTCCCCCTCCTAGCTTGCCCTGATCGCATCATTAAACCTATTAAAAATGCGCGCCCCCCCCCCCCGACACCCTGCTAAACGTGAGCGCCCACATGTACAAAAGTAACGATACTGATAAACCAATAGCAATGATATGAAGTACTGAATTACGTAGTGTTGCAAGCCACAACAGCTTTTTCCCTCACATGAAAGGCTCACAGACCATAATCCTGCTAATTTGAGATAAACACTATATCTACTTACACTCGTGACTAACATTGCGCGAGATGTCTAGGCAAGTGGCTCCACTCATCCATGCATATGGACATGGAAAGTCCTGATTCATACTTTGTCCTACCAATCAAGCCTTACGTCCCTGGGTGTAACCACCGAATCGGTCAACTGAGAGACTACATGCAGTTTTGGATATCGTCTGGCCTCGCGTGCCCTCTTTTATACGCCATATCGCCACAGCAACTCTGACTCTGGAGATGAAGAATGCGTGGCGTATCATAAAATGGATCATATATTATCAAATTCATTATCTCTTTGGTGCCGAGACACGGGGTACCTTCCCACGTTGGGTCCACAATTTGGCTCCTGAAGATGCATCGGTGACTGCGTCAATGAATGACATACACGAAAACATAGTAAACAGCGCCGAAATTAGGTTTGCGCCCACGGCTTTGACGTGTTTCCCTCGTTGCGCTTTCAAAACACAAACAAGGTTTCTGCACCACAACCAGGGTCGAATCTGGAAGGTAGGGTGGCCAAATAGGCCGCTGCTACTGACCCGCAGGGAGTTGAATGTTACCCTAAAATGTTATAGATAAAAGGGCTCAATAGAAAAGAGCGATCTGGGCATGACTAGATAAATATCGTCATTCAGCGAATGGCTACGAAATAGGGGATGGGATATACTTACCGTTATTATGTATATAGAACAGCTGATTTGAAAAAAAATGTCCTTTGGGATTCACATTGAATCAGCAGACCGCGTAATCTCACGGCGAATAACCCTTGACAAAGCGCACCAGAGGAAGAGGAACCATAGTTTCAAAAGCATCAAGAGACAAAGATCTGCGTCGGCAATGCGATCCTGACGCCCACGTGTCCCACTTCCACTCAGAATTAGAACACAGGGTAAGGCTATTAAGTCAACGTCGAGTTAATAAATAAGGTCACAGCTATTTAAGAAGCAAAAAAACTCATTGAATAAACAGAGACATAATACGGTTATTGGAGTGTGTATCCTACCAAATTTATATAACTCCGCGAAAATTATCGATAGAAATCTATTGGTAAATGGTTATGCGAAGTTACTGTGATTATCAGCATTAAAATTGTCACGTTTTAGGAATACTTTGAGGCATTTGTATATAATTAAGTAAATACTTACATAGTAATATAGTGGAACAAGTAAAATTAATCAATAAATAAGTATCTCTAGGTTCTCCTGAACAGTGACAAAACGAGGGCTTGAATCGCAACAATGGAGAACGAGAACCCAGTTGGGCAGCTCCAAACAAATGAAAACACTACGATTGTCCTGTCTACGGGGGCGGGGCTACTTCATGGTTTTATTGTCGTAGCGAGCAACAGCGTGGGCAAGTAATTACTCATTCCGAATAACCTAGGTACTTAATCTAGGTACTTAAGTTGTAAGTGTGATACTTATACGGAAGTGGAAATCGCGGAAAGAGAAAGTCAGATAAGACATTTGAAAAAGAAATCAGGAGCTGAAAAATGCAGCAGGATTTTTTCGAAAATTGACAGCCGTAAATTGTATCGAAAATTTCAAAAAAAATCTTCAAAATAATTTCTGCTTCATTTAAGAAATTTATATTGCGAACGGCAGTCCCTAGCTTCAGTCAAGGGTCAAATGTGCCATCATGGTAAACACCTTTTAAATAAATATGAACAACTTGAAAAATAATGTTAAATTTCGGTTTAAACATCGTAATCAAGATAATAATAAATAGATTAGTTTGATTCAACTTGTTTCTATTATAAACATAATAACTTCATACAGTAGGGAATCAATAATATAATATCATAAAATATGGTAAAATAATAATATAATATCATAAAATATAATAAGAAGTATTTAAGAAAGAAGGAAGTGGGGCATGTATGATTGAGAAATGTTTTCGTGCAAATAAGTAAGCAAATAAATAAATTAAGGGAGATTGATGATTGGTGGCCTTCGGCCGATTAGCTTAGGCGTCAATGACCATTCATTCAGTCAGACTGGGTACATCCGAGAGCAAGTGTCCGCGAGGGTGCTGGCTAATGAGATAAACCCATAGCAATAAGTATAGCCGGAAGTAAGCAATCAAACTACGGATACGGTAATTTTGAATATCAAATTAAGGGAATGGATTGAAAATGAAAATGAAAATGGGCACGGAGAATTGAAACGTATTGAAATAAATCACGAGAGTAACCCTGGGAACTTATTGGGGTTGAATTCTTTCAAATGAAGCATGTTTATATAATCACAGAGCAAAATCATACTTGGCAGAAATCCAAAAAGATGTCTAAATTTGGCAAAAAATGATCGTTAGGGTAGCTGGGTCGTACCGTTAAAATCGCAACCGGAAATCGGGTTAGAAAGTTCCAATCGGTGATCCCCTATTGTCTCCTAAAAATAGTGATCTTGAAACAGAGAAAAATATCATTTTTCGGGAAAAGTCCGGGCCAAGAAACCTGCCATTCCAAAGAAGAAGTGTTCTGCCAGTGGGAGCATCAATTTATTGTCGGAGTGCTTTCCCAAGCAACGACACATAAGCGCTTTTACGTCAACGATAATTCGTATTGGATTGTGTCTAAAAAAAAAGCCTCGAAATTTAAACATTGTTTTTAGAGCAGACCATTGATAAACCTTATACAATAAAAATAATAATGCCAGCTAAATGTCAACTGTTTACTCCCGAAAGACGCCGATTTAACCTGGTTTTAATGATGCCACGTCAATACTTCTCAAGAGGGGAAAAAACGTCGAGAAAAACTAGGAGGCGATGGAATAAAAAAGCTAGGTCCTTTGTGGGCTCAATATGAAGCCAAACAAACCTGTTGTGGAAGCCGAAGCAATAGGTGTACAGAGAGGAAGCCGGGAACTAATCAAACCGTTTGGCTTCACAATTTCCACGGAAATGACCGTGGAATTGTTTCATAAAGGCTTTGCATAGGGTTTCACGGCGGGAAAGAAGAAAGGTCGGTTCCAATGAATGAAGCCAATGAGGAAGACTCGAAGGAATTAGCTTGCCACAAGCCTTCTCACACTGATGCAATTTTGAAAATTAGCCGACTAATTTCACGGAAGCAAATATAGAAGAAAATATTAGGTTGTCGGAAAAGTCTTTGCGCATTTGGCAAGCTTTTTTTCAAAGAGCGTTTTTCTTCTTTAGTGTAGCCAATAACTGTTGAATGCATACACCATCGTAATGGTCAATACGAAGCCAAACGGCCCGATTGTGGAAGGATGGAGCAAGCGGTGTACAGGAGGGAAGCCGGGAACTAATCAAACCGTTTGGCTTCACAATTTCCACGGAAATGGCCGTGAAATTGTTTCATAATGGCTTTGCATAGGGCTTCACGGCAGGAAAGAAGAATGGTCGGTTCCAATGAATGAAGCCAATGAGGAAGACTCAAAGGAATTAGCTTGCCACAAGCCTTCTCACCCGGATTTTGAGAATTAGCCAGACAATTTTACTGGGAAAAATGGAAGGAAATAGGTGAATATTTCCAATTACAGAAAGCTTCAGCAAAAGTTTGCTAACGGGGTAAAATTGCAGATAAGAGCAAGTTCCAGTGGAAACCCTCAAGATGCGCCATGTTCCCCTGTTTCGCTAAGAATTATAGGGGTGACACGTGTTAGATGAATATCGATCGATCATAATGGCATTTTGTTGCGCCGTGCGATCGTGTTTCTGTCAGAAATTCACATAAAAAAGGGGGTACGTTCGGCTAACTAATCTCTGAAGTCGTGCGGGTGCTGAAAGCTAAGCAGTAGCACTGGAACACGACATGCATTTGCTTTGGGTTAAAAATCGACAGGTGATTGGTTTGTTCTATAAGCCTTGACAACTGGTACGGGTACAAGCCTTGATAACTGCCTGGGCACGCACCAAGAACTTAGGTCAATAAATGAATGCAATTTCCGCCACAACTGCGCTGTAAATTCTAGCCCTTGTTGATAGAGGTTAATAGATTAGGCCAAGACTTGAGTACTACGAGAAATCGTTGCAGTTCTAAAGCCTCGGGAAGGAAGACCGAGTTTTTTCGATCCATCGTACGGCAAACTACGCTACGGATTTCAATGAAAAACTCAAACACGCGACTGGTTCGAGGACAAAATTTTAAGTAAATGGGTTGACTCTTGAATCATCTGCCATACCTTCATGCTTCGAGCTCAGCGTAGTTTATCTTGAAAAAAGTTAATAGACATAGGTCCTTTGACGTCAATGCCTTAAGGGTGATTTTCACCACGCGACCACTCTATGGTTCAACTCCTCCGCTACAACCCCCCCGCCCTCAAACCAGACCCCAACAAGTCGTATTATAACTCCAACTTAATCGGCCATTAACGTGATCCAGCTAAAAGTTGTGATGCATTCCAAGAAAGCAATCAACGTTGTGCATCGCCGAGTTCTGTGGTTTTTTGTGCCGGCGAAGATGAAGATATAGGCTTTCTCTCTTCACAAACAGATTCAGCCGCCGTAGCCAATTTTCTAAATGAAATCCTAAGAAATCGCCTCGCTTCTTCGACACCAACGGGTCATAAGCTCGGCTTTCCGGCAGCGTCCTCGAATCCATTAAACGAAATGAAAAATCGTAGTCTAAGCGGACTGCTAAGCGGTATAGTTATACGAGATCGGCTTCAAAATTGTACAAGAGATATGTAGATCGTTTTGGAATTTCAAAAGCTGCATTTTATGTGGAATAGCTAAGTTGTGCGAGCCGATCCTCGAAACGCTGGTTTTATCCTTCAAGAATGAGCGGGGGGGGGGGAGGAACAAGGGGATAGGACAACTTGAAAGATCGAATGATCGATTGCCAGAATGCAGAGAGAGAGAATCTTCTTTAGCACAGTAGTACAACAGTACAGTATCACAGGGTAGTTCAACGGCACAAAAAACAATCAATAAAGTCAATTATTATAACATAGGTAATTAATAATTCTACGTAATTTTAGTACGTATGAATTAATAAAATTCAATAAATTAAATATAAAAAATGGCTGGAAATATTAGGTTGGAGTATAATATCGCATGTTTTTTTTTTTCGAGCGTATAAATTCCAATCAGTACAAATATCATCCGGAAAACCGCTCATATTGTTTTGAAGCGTACTTAGTCTGCTCTACACAAATTCGTGGTTGTAATTTTTTTCAAAATTGTATCTTTACTCAGGTATAAAGCTCAAAATTAGGAAAAATCAGACGGCGAAAATCGGCGTTTCGACAGCTGTTATTCTTCGGTTTAAACAAAGAAGAAAAACGCCAAATTGGAAGCACTTTTAAATCCATTGTTCTAAACGAACTTTGCTCTAAATGACCTTACCTTTTTCCGCTCAAAATTAAACATTAACCCTTATTCATTTCGTACAAATTGAGGCTTGAGACTTAAGAAGGACTCCGAAAACTAGGGAACCGATGAGGGGCTCAATATTTTTTTTAAATTCTATATCCACTGGTCTCTTGCGAAATGCAATCAAGTTGTAAATAATGACGAGTAAACATCACTGATTAGCTTTGTGTTTTTATTTTTTGCTTCAAATGTTTGTGTGAAGAAATGAAAAATGCAAGCGCTACGATACTACACTGGTGTGCAAAACTTAAGGACGAGACAGATGAAGTATCATAACCTTTTGATAGCTTTGTGGACCGTTTAACGGTTCCTGTTAACTGCTTTCTTTAGTGCCCTGTGACAGCTCTTTGTATGTGTGGTTAGGTTCCATAGAGTCATCTTACGCGCCAGTAACACGTCGTTGGAAAGCTGCGTTCGTCCCTAAGTTTTGCACACACAGTCCTAGTATATCGTATACGATACACTATACGCCACTAAATGACGCACATTCGCTTGACTTTTACACAGTGGTTGGTTCTTGGCACAGGAATTGTGTTATTCGGTATAGCAGGCGACCTATGCCTCAGCATAAATGTACTCTGTCATTATTGTATCCAGTCATACCAGAGCCAAGGGCATAGTCAGGTTTCACGGCGGGATCAGCAGGAGATGAGTTCTTGTCAGAGACTAAGGGATTTATATTCTTCTGGCCAGGGACAAACGAAAATGGAATCTAGTTAAATCACGGATCACCCCAGAGCCCCTTCTTTTTTTGGCGGAATCGAGCCGCCCGGATAAGTAAGTTCATTTCTCTGTCGGCTCGCTAATTGACTGCGACCACAATGTGTGAATGTCCCGTGGTGCAAAGTCGTTGAGCGTGGACCTGCGTATTCAGTCAGTTAGTAATACAATTTATCATATTGAATAGAAAACCCTAGATATGCACTGGCGAGTTTCGAGAGATATCAACAATTTCAGATTATAAAGATCGGCATATGTAGTAAGCAAATAAAGCATTTTGCATTGCGATCAATCTTTTTTGGAGCGGAGACTACTCGTAACTTCCATTTGTACACTTTCGTGAGAGCGAGGCGTTTATGTGAAATGCGTATGTCAGCATGAGTACAACTGACTTGTGTTCGCGGCCGAGCGGACTGTAGGTCAACTCAAGAGACTGTTTTGTTGAGTATCTGCCACAGGATAAAAACCAGTGATCTGGTACGCCGAGATGGCACTGCGGACTTCCATTTGGTAGGACTGATTGGTATCCGAGACCCCCGGAGGAACATTAGAAGGCCTAGTTTGGAATCGGCGACTCGCGACCCAGGATTTGATAACCGAACCGCTCGCGTGGTAAGCGCGCCCCTTGCCGCTACACCACTTCCGCCCGAATTTCATATTTTCAGGTCATCTTGAGAATTTAATTAATTTCACATCAGACACATTATATATTTCATATTATCAGTTATACTTAAATTTTTATATTGATCAGTTGGAATTGTATCCAAGAAAATTTTCCAATGGAGTCACCTAGCTTACATACGATCTTCGGCTTCGGTTTCAGCGTCGTTGTAAACCTAGAATCTGCTAAATCACATGAAAACTTCATTATATAAGTGGGCTTAATGTTGATAAGCTGATAGTTGATCAGCGCAGGGATTATCTGAAAAGCAACTTAGGGATCTAATAGAGATGAACCTAAATGTCGTTGGCCACGTATTATTGAGAGGCAATTTCTACTAGAACATGACTGCGCCGGTAAACATCGCTGGAAGGGCACTTTAGTGAGGAACTCTTTACGCTAATTGACCACTTAGAACAAGGCTTTCAATACAAATGTCCTTTGACTCATCGAAACAGGATAAAAGGGCGTGCGGGGGTGAGGCAGTGGCAAGAGAAGTCATATGCATGGCTCAGGAGTTCAATCCCGGATAAAATTTAGCTAATTTCTAGTGCTTCTGAAAAAAATGTTAAGAAATTCAGCCAATTAGTGAACATTTCACAGAATCAATTGTTCGGTTACATAAGTAAAGGGCAAGAATGACAGAATAAAAATATAGATTATCATTCAACATCTTAGGGGTGAGCCATGCATTTCACACTCGCTGAGGATTGTTGGTGTAATTGAATGCTCAATTGGACAGCACAACCGTAGGCATTCAAGGATTACCTGGGCGCTTTTTGATGTGATCTTTCAGAAAGTGTACTACAGAATCACTGACATTTGGATGATCGGATTTTTGCGTGGCTGAACTGCATCCTACCTTAAAGCTGTGCAACAGTACCATGGAGTTTTCAACATAGGGCCTTATTCGCTCTTATGAATCGCTGGAAAAATAGTGAAATATTGAAAAAGTGAAGGTATCTCCAGCGACCGCGAATGTGAGCGTAATGGGTACTACATTCAGCGAAGCCAAGATCCTTCGAGCCAAGGGCAACAACAGCTTTGGATAAATTTGGCGATCAGCACCTTTCCTCAATCCCGAAGAAAATTCCCGTACAATTTTTCTGGAGA